>JAQOWZ010000197.1:0-167618 GCA_035578165.1 Stenolophus ochropezus | reverse complement strand
ATCATATTTTATTCACGGTATAGGTCCAAAAGCATGTTTATGAATGTTTTAACACAAATATCCATTTCAAGAATAGGTAAAATCTAACTTTATTTTGGTAAAAAATCATATAAATATTTGCTTCCGCGACCGAATTTTATGATTTTTCATCATAATTTAGATAAAAGAAAACATTGCAACAAGAAAATTGCTATTTCAAGTGTGGTAGGTATTCTAGAATCCAGCCAATGAAGCTTCACAATATATAACGTATTCATCAAAAATAGGTAAAATCTGACTTTTTTTTGTAAAAAATCATATAAATATTTGCTTCCGCGCCCGAATTTTATAATTTTCCATCATATTTTATCGACAGTATAGGTCCAAAAGCATGTTTATGAATGTATTAACAAAAATATCCATTTCAAGAATATGTAAAATCTGACTTTATTTTTGTAAAAAATCATATAAATATTTGCTTCCGCGCTCGAATTTTATAATTTTTCATCATATTTTATCCATAGTATAGGTCCAAAAGCATGTTTATGAATGTTTTAACACAAATGTCCATTTCAAGAATAGGTAAAATCTGACTTTATTTTGGTAAAAAATCATATAAATATTTGCTTCCGCGACCGAATTTTATGATTTTTCATCATAAATTAGGTAAAAGAAAACATTGCAACAAGAAAATTGCTATTTCGCGCTCAAATTTTATAATTTTTCATCATATTTTATTCACAGTATAGGTCCAAAAGCATGTTTATGAATGTATTAACAAAAATATCCATTTCAAGAATATGTAAAATCTGACATTATTCTTGTAAAAAATCATATAATTATTTGCTTCCGCGCCCGAAATTTATGATTTTTCATCATATTTTAGCTAAAAGAAAACATTGCAACAAGAAAATTGCTATTTTAAGTGTGTTAGGTATTCTAGAATCCAGCCCATGTAGCTTACAATATACAACGTATTCATCAAAAATAGTTAAAATCTGACTTTTTTTTTGTAAAAAATCATATAAATATTTGCTTCCGCGCCCGAATTTTATAATTTTTCATCATATTTTATTCACAGTATAGGTCAAAAGCATGTTTATGAATGTTTTAACAAAAATATCCATTTCAAGAATAGGTAAAATCTGACTTTATTTTGGTAAAAAATCATATTAATATTTGCTTCAGCGACCGAATTTTATGATTTTTCATCATAATTTAGGTAAAAGAAAACATTGCAACAAGAAAATTGCTATTTCAAGTGTGGTAGGTATTCTAGAATCCAGCCAATGAAGCTTACAATATACAACGTATTCATCAAAAATAGGTAAAATCTGACTTTTTTTTTCTAAAAAATTATATAAATATTTGCTTCCGCGCCCGAATTTTATAATTTTTCATCATATTTTATCGACAGTATAGGTCCAAAAGCATGTTTATGAATGTATTAACAAAAATATCCATTTCAATAATATGTAAAATCTGACTTTATTTTTGTAAAAAATCATATAAATATTTGCTTCCGCGCCCGAATTTTATGATTTTTCTTTATAATTTAGGTAAAAGAAAAAATTGCAACAAGAAAATTGCTATTTCAAGTGTGGTAGGTATTCTAGAATCCAGCCAATGAAGCTTACAATATACAACGTATTCATCAAAAATAGTTAAAATCTGACTTTTTTTTTGTAAAAAATCATATAAATATTTGCTTCCGCGCCCGAATTTTATAATTTTTCATCATATTTTATTCACAGTATAGGTCCAAAAGCATGTTTATGAATGTTTTAACACAAATATCCATTTCAAGAATAGGTAAAATCTGACTTTATTTTGGGAAAAAATCATATAAATATTTGCTTCCGCGACCAAATTTTATGATTTTTCATCATAATTTAGGTAAGAGAAAACATTGCAACAAGAAAATTGCTATTTCAAGTGTGTTAGGTATTCTAGAATCCAGCCCATGTAGCTTACAATATACAACGTATTCATCAAAAATAGGTAAAATCTGACTTTTTTTTTGTAAAAAATCATATAAATATTTGTTTGCGCGCCCGAGTTTTATAATTTTTCATCATATTTTATCCGCAGTATAGGTCCAAAAGCATTTTTATGAATGTTTTAACAAAAATATCCATTTCAAGAATAGGAAAAATCTGACTTTATTTTTGTAAAAAATCATATAAATATTTGCTTCCGCGCCCGAATTTTATGATTTTTCATCATAATTTAGGTAAAAGAAAACATTGCAACAAGAAAATTGCTATTTCAAGTGCGGTAGGTGTTCTAGAATCCAGCCAATGAAGCTTACAATAAACAACGTATTCATCAAAAATAGGTAAAATCAGACTTTATTTTTGTAAAAATTTATATAAATATTTGCTTCCGCGCTCGAATTTTATAAATTTTCATCATATTTTATCCATAGTATAGGTACAAAAGCATGTTTATGAACGTTTTAACAAAAATATCCATTTCAAAAATATGTAAATTCTGACTTTATTTTTGTAAAAAATCGAATTTTATAATTTTTTATCATATTTTATCTATAGTATAGGTCCAAAAGCATGTTTATGAACGTTTTAACAAAAATATCCATTTCAAAAATATGTAAATTCTGACTTTATTTTTGTAATAAAATCATATAAATATTTGCTTCCGCGCCCGAATTTTATGATTTTTCATCATATTTTAGCAAAAAGAAAACATTGCAACAAGAAAAATGCTATTTCAAGTGTGTTAGGTATTCTAGAATCCAGCCCATGTAGATTAGAATATACAACGTATTCATCAAAAATAGGTAAAATCTGACTTTTTTTTTTGTAAAAAATCATATAAATATTTGCTTCCGCGCCCGAATTTCATGATTTTTCATCGTAATTTAGGTAAAAGAAAACATTGCAACAAGAAAATTGCTACTTCAAGTGTGGTATGTATTCTAGAATCCAGGCAATGAAGCTTACAATATACAACGTATTCATCAAAAATAGGTAAAATCTGACTTTATATTTGTAAAAAATTATATAAACATTTGCTTCCGCGCTCGAATTTTACAATTTTTTATCATATTTTTTCCATAGTATAGGTCCAAAAGCATATTTATGAACGTTTTAACAAAAATATCCATTTCAAAAATATGTAAAATCTGAATTTTTTTTGTAAAAAATTATATAATCATTTGCTTCCGCGCCCGAATTTTATAATTTTTTATCATACTTTATTCACAGTATAGGTCCAAAAGCATGTTTATAAATGTATTAACAAAAATATCCATTTCAAGAATATGTAAAATCTGACTTTATTTTTGTAAAAAATCATATAAATATTTGCTTCCGCGCCCGAATTTTATGATTTTTCATTATAATTTAGGTAAAAGAAAAAATAGCAACAAGAAAATTGCTATTTCAAGTGTGTTAGGTATTCTAGAATCCAGCCCATGTAGCTTACAATATACAACGTATTCATCAGAAAAAGGTAAAATCTGACTTTATTTTTGTAAAAAATTATATAAATATTTGCTTCCGCGCTCGAATTTTATAATTTTTCATCATATTTTATCCATAGTATAGGTCCAAAAGCATGTTTATGAACGTTTTAACAAAAATATCCATTTCAAAAATATGAAAAATCTGACATTATTTTTGTAAAAAATCATATAAATATTTGCTTCCGCGCCCGAAGTTTATGATTTTTCATTATATTTTAGCTAAAAGAAAACATTGCAACAAGGAAATTGCTATTTCAAGTGTGTTAGGTATTCTAGAATCCAGCCTATGTAGCTTACAATATACAAAGTATTCATCAAAAATAGGTAAAATCTGACTTTTTTTTTGGAAAAAATCATATAAATATTTGCTTCCGCGTCCGAATTTTATAATTTTTCATCATATTTTATCCACAGTATAGGTCCAAAAGCATGTTCATGAATGTTTTAACAAAAATATCCATTTCAAGAATAGATAAAATCTGACTTTATTTTTGTAAAAAATCATATAAATATTTGCTTCCGCGCCCGAATTTTATGATTTTTCATCATAATTTAGGTAAAAGAAAACATTGCAACAAGAAAATTGCTATTTCAAGTGTAATAGGTAGTCTAAAATACAGCCAATAAAGCTTACAATATGCAAAGTATTCTTCAAAAATAGGTAAAATCAGACTTTATTTTTGTAAAAAATTATGTAAATATTTGCTTCCGCGCTCGAATTTTATAATTTTTCATCATGTTTTATCCATAGTATAGGTCCAAAAGCATTTTTATGAACGTTTTAACAAAAATATCCATTTCAAAAATATGTATAATCTGACTTTATTTTTGTAAAAAATCATATAAATATTTGCTTCCGCGCCCGAATTTTATGATTTTTCATCATATTTTAGCTAAAAGAAAACATTGCAACAAGATAATTGTTATTTCAAGTGTGGTAGGTATTCTAGAATCCAGCCAATGAAGCTTACAATATACAACGTATTCATCAAAAATAGGTAAAATCTGACTTTTTTTTTCTAAAAAATTATATAAATATTTGCTTCCGCGCCCGAATTTTATAATTTTTCATCATATATTATCGACAGTATAGGTCCAAAAGCATGTTTATGAATGTATTAACAAAAATATCCATTTCAATAATATGTAAAATCTGACTTTATTTTTGTAAAAAATCATATAAATATTTGCTTCCGCGCCCGAATTTTATGATTTTTCTTTATAATTTAGGTAAAAGAAAAAATTGCAACAAGAAAATTGCTATTTCAAGTGTGGTAGGTATTCTAGAATCCAGCCAATGAAGCTTACAATATACAACGTATTCATCAAAAATAGGTAAAATCTGACTTTATTTTTGTAAAAAATTATATAAATATATTTGCTTCGGCGCTCGAATTTTATAATTTTTCATCATATTTTATTCACAGTATAGGTCCAAAAGCATGTTTATGAATGTTTTAACACAAATATCCATTTCAAGAATAGGTAAAATCTGACTTTATTTTGGGAAAAAATCATATAAATATTTGCTTCCGCGACCGAATTTTATGATTTTTCATCATAATTTAGGTAAAAGAAAACATTGCAACAAGAAAATTGCTATTTCAAGTGTGGTAGGTATTCTAGAATCCAGCCAATGAAGCTTCACAATATATAACGTATTCATCAAAAATAGGTAAAATCTGACTTTTTTTTGTAAAAAATCATATAAATATTTGCTTCCGTGCCCGAATTTTATAATTTTTCATCATATTTTATCGACAGTATAGGTCCAAAAGCATGTTTATGAATGTATTAACAAAAATATCCATTTCAAGAATATGTAAAATCTGACTTTATTTTTGTAAAAAATCATATAAGTATTTGCTTCCGCGACCGAATTTTATGATTTTTCATTATAATTTAGGTAAAAGAAAACATTGCAACAAGAAAATTGCTATTTCAAGTGTGGTAGGTATTCTAGAATCCAGCCAATAAAGCTTACAATATACAACGTATTCATCAAAAATAGGTAAAATCTGACTTTTTTTTTCTAAAAAATTATATAAATATTTGCTTCCGCGCCCGAATTTTATAAATTTTCATCATATTTTATCCATAGTATAGGTACAAAAGCATGTTTATGAACGTTTTAACAAAAATATCCATTTCAAAAATATGTAAATTCTGACTTTATTTTTGTAAAAAATCGAATTTTATAATTTTTTATCATATTTTATCTATAGTATAGGTCCAAAAGCATGTTTATGAACGTTTTAACAAAAATATCCATTTCAAAAATATGTAAATTCTGACTTTATTTTTGTAATAAAATCATATAAATATTTGCTTCCGCGCCCGAATTTTATGATTTTTCATCATATTTTAGCAAAAAGAAAACATTGCAACAAGAAAAATGCTATTTCAAGTGTGTTAGGTATTCTAGAATCCAGCCCATGTAGATTAGAATATACAACGTATTCATCAAAAATAGGTAAAATCTGACTTTTTTTTTTGTAAAAAATCATATAAATATTTGCTTCCGCGCCCGAATTTTATGATTTTTCATCATAATTTAGGTAAAAGAAAACATTGCAACAAGAAAATTGCTACTTCAAGTGTGGTATGTATTCTAGAATCCAGGCAATGAAGCTTACAATATACAACGTATTCATCAAAAATAGGTAAAATCTGACTTTTAATTTGTAAAAAATTATATAAACATTTGCTTCCGCGCTCGAATTTTACAATTTTTCATCATATTTTTTCCATAGTATAGGTCCAAAAGCATATTTATGAACGTTTTAACAAAAATATCCATTTCAAAAATATATAAAATCTGAATTTTTTTTGTAAAAAATTATATAATCATTTGCTTCCGCGCCCGAATTTTATAATTTTTTATCATACTTTATTCACAGTATAGGTCCAAAAGCATGTTTATAAATGTATTAACAAAAATATCCATTTCAAGAATCTGTAAAATCTGACTTTATTTTTGTAAAAAATCATATAAATATTTGCTTCCGCGCCCGAATTTTATGATTTTTCATTATAATTTAGGTAAAAGAAAAAATTGCAACAAGAAAATTGCTATTTCAAGTGTGTTAGGTATTCTAGAATCCAGCCCATGTAGCTTACAATATACAACGTATTCATCAAAAAAAGGTAAAATCTGACTTTATTTTTGTAAAAAATTATATAAATATTTGCTTCCGCGCTCGAATTTTATAATTTTTCATCATATTTTATCCATAGTATAGGTCCAAAAGCATGTTTATAAACGTTTTAACAAAAATATCCATTTCAAAAATATGAAAAATCTGACATTATTTTTGTAAAAAATCATATAAATATTTGCTTCCGCGCCCGAAGTTTATGATTTTTCATTATATTTTAGCTAAAAGAAAACATTGCAACAAGGAAATTGCTATTTCAAGTGTGTTAGGTATTCTAGAATCCAGCCTATGTAGCTTACAATATACAAAGTATTCATCAAAAATAGGTAAAATCTGACTTTTTTTTTGGAAAAAATCATATAAATATTTGCTTCCGCGTCCGAATTTTAAAATTTTTCATCATATTTTATCCACAGTATAGGTCCAAAAGCATGTTCATGAATGTTTTAACAAAAATATCCATTTCAAGAATAGATAAAATCTGACTTTATTTTTGTAAAAAATCATATAAATATTTGCTTCCGCGCCCGAATTTTATGATTTTTCATCATAATTTAGGTAAAAGAAAACATTGCAACAAGAAAATTGCTATTTCAAGTGTAATAGGTAGTCTAAAATACAGCCAATAAAGCTTACAATATGCAAAGTATTCTTCAAAAATAGGTAAAATCAGACTTTATTTTTGTAAAAAATTATGTAAATATTTGCTTCCGCGCTCGAATTTTATAATTTTTCATCATGTTTTATCCATAGTATAGGTCCAAAAGCATTTTTATGAACGTTTTAACAAAAATATCCATTTCAAAAATATGTATAATCTGACTTTATTTTTGTAAAAAATCATATAAATATTTGCTTCCGCGCCCGAATTTTATGATTTTTCATCATATTTTAGCTAAAAGAAAACATTGCAACAAGATAATTTTTATTTCAAGTGTGTTAGGTATTCTAGAATCCAGCCCATGTAGCTTACAATATACAACGTATTCATCAAAAAAAGGTAAAATCTGACTTTATTTTTGTAAAAAATTATATAAATATTTGCTTCCGCGCTCGAATTTTATAATTTTTCATCATATTTTATCCATATTATAGGTCCAAAAGCATGTTTATAAACGTTTTAACAAAAATATCCATTTCAAAAATATGTAAAATCTGACATTATTTTTGTAAAAAGTCATATAAATATTTGCTTCCGCGCCAGAATTTTATGATTTTTCATTATATTTTAGCTAAAAGAAAACATTGCAACAAGAAAATTGCTATTTCAAGTGTGTTAGGTATTCTAGAATCCAGCCCATGTAGCTTACAATATACAACATATACATCAAAAATAGGTAAAATCTGACTTTTTTTGTAAAAAATCATATAAATATTTGCTTCCGCGCCCGAATTTTATGATTTTTCATCATAATTTAGTAAAAAGAAAACATTGCATCAAGTAAATTGCTATTTCAAGTGTGTTATGTATTCTAGAATCCAGCACATGTAGCTTACAATATACAACGTATTCATCAAAAATAAGTAAAATCTGACTTTTTTTTTGTAAAAAATTATATAATTATTTGATTCCGCGCCCGAATTTTATAATTTTTCATCATATTTTATCCACAGTAAAGGTCCAAAAGCATGTTTATGAATGTTTTAACAAAAATATCCATTTCAAGAATATTTAAAATCTCACTTTATTTTTGTAAAAAATCATATAAATATTTGCTTCCGCGCCCGAATTTTATGATTTTTCATCATAATTTAGGTAAAAGAAAACATTGCAACAAGAAAATTGCTATTTCAAGTGCGGTAGGTGTTCTAGAATCCAGCCAATGAAGCTTACAATAAACAACGTATTCATCAAAAATAGGTAAAATCTGACTTTATTTTTGTAAAAATTTATATAAATATTTGCTTCCGCGCTCGAATTTTATAAATTTTCATCATATTTTATCCACAGTATAGGTCCAAAAGCATGTTTATGAATGTATTAACAGAAATATAAATTTCAAGAATATGTAAAATCTGACTTTATTTTTATAAAAAAACATATAAATATTTGCTTACGCGCTCGAATTTTATGATTTTTCATCATAATTTAAGTAAAAGAAAACATTGCATCAAGAAAATTGCTATTTCAAGTGTGGTAGGTATACTAGAATCCAGCCAATGAAGCTTACAATATACAACGTATTCATCAAAAATAGGTAAAATCTGACTTTTTTTTGTAAAAAATCATATAAATATTTGCTTCCGCGCCCGAATTTTATAATTTTTCATCATATTTTATCCACAGTATAGGTCCAAAAGCATGTTTATGAATGTATTAACAAAAATATCCATTTCAAGAATATGTAAAATCTGACTTTATTTTTGTAAAAAATCATATGAATATTTGCTTCCTCGATCGAATTTTATGATTTTTTATCATAATATAGGTAAAAGAAAACATTGCAACAAGAAAGTTGCTATTTCAAGTGTGGTAGGTATTCTAGAATCCAGCCAATGAAGCTAACAATATATAACGTATTCATCAAAAATAGGTGAAATCTGACTTTTTTTTTGTAAAAAATATGATGAATATATACGTTGTATATTTAAAGCTTCATTAGCTGGATTCTAGAATACCTACCACACTTGAAATAGCAATTTTTTGTTGCAATGTTTACTTTTACCTAAATTATTATGAAAAATCATAAAATTCGGGCGCGGAAGCAAATATTTATATGATTTTTTACAAAAATAAAGTCAGATATTACCTATTTTTGAAATGGATACTTTTGTTAAAACATTCATAAACATGCTTTCAAACCTATACTATGGATAAAATATGATGAAAAATTATAAAATTCGGGCGCGGAAGAAAATATTTAAATATTTTTTTACAAAAATAAAGTCAGATTTTACCTATTTTTAATGAATACGTTGTATATTTAAAGCTTCATTAGCTGGATTCTAGAATACCTACCACACTTGAAATAGCAATTTTCTTGTTGCAATGTTTTCTTTTACCTAAAGTATGATGAAAAATTATAAAATTCGGATGCGGAAGCAAATATTTATATGATATTTTACAAAAATAAATTCAGATTTTACCTATTCTTGAAATGGATATTTTTGTTAAAACATTCATAAACATGCTTTTGGACCTATACTTTGGATAAAATATGATGAAAAATTATAAAATTCGGTCGCGAAAGCAATTATTAACTATGTTAGATCCCATCCCTTATTGCATCATACTCTAAGTAAGTTTCTATTGCTGAGTAAGCATATGGAATCGGGTGTCAACCCCATGCTGTAGAACTGTAAAACAAATCAGATTGTGTAGAGACACAGTAGAATAAAGATCTGTATAAGTTAGCCTGTACTTTAACATTTATTAATTTAATAAATCTTTTTAAAAACTTAAATCTACGGTTCGTTGATTTAATTGGCGCAGTCGCTCTAGGATGCTCAAAAGGCTTTAACTCCGAAGTTTCTCAAATTTGTGATTCCAATTCGTTAAAGAGTTATAGTCGTCACTGTCAAGTGTTTAACGCGGCATCAAAGAATCTACATCCCAGAGTGTTCAAGAAATCCGAAATCTCACGACATCAATTATTTGTGAGATCAATTCGTTTACGATTTCACACCTCGAAAAGTGGAATCAGAATTCAAAATACATCAGGCTATCAATCCTCTACCCAACCTCCGGCGAAGACAGGCAAATCATATCGTCGTCAATCCCGAGACCGTCTCCAGGAGCAGAACGCCCACACACAGACCACGTCTCAACACTCACCTGAGCGGACATCAGGACTCATCCAATCTACGTCCCGAGGACCATGAAGTTGGCCATCATAAATCTTGCTATAATCTTGTAAGTTAGAATTTTACTCACAACATAACCTTGCAAGATCAAATATTAAATTTTGTATCCAAACAAACCACGTTAATTACCTACCAATCTAGATATATAAATTTCTTAAGAATAACATAATATTTGTAAAACATGTCGAACCCAAATCCAATCCTTCCAGCCACATTAACACCAGTTCCTAAAATTCCTACCGAGATCAAAGATCTAATAGACATCATCCCAGAATACGATGGGAGTACCGGAACATTACCACACTTCATCACTATCTGCGATGAAATCCTAGGTATTATCGAAAAACAAACTTTATCGACAGTTGTCAAAAGAATAATATTACATACAATCAGAAAAAAAATTATAAGAGACGCGAACACAAAAATTGCTACAAAAACTTACACGGATTGGAAAAGTTTAAGATCCCTACTAGTAGAAGAATACGGAGATAAAAGAAATGAAATTAATTTCTTAACTAAATTATCACATCTCGAACAAAAAACTAATGAGGATATTTTCACATATTTTGAGAAATATGAAGATATCTTTAACAGAATGATGAGTTTATTAAAATTAAATTTTGGCGTTGGTTTTGAAAATTTAAGTATATTCATGTCAAGTTATGCATCTCATAATTTTATAATAAATTGTAAGGAACCTTACAGAAGCCAATTAGCGCCCAGAAACCCTAGAACATTAACAGATGTTCAAAATTTAATAAAGAACGATTTTCAATACTTACATACAAACATGAACAAGCAAACACCACCCAAACCAAAAGTAAATGTTCCAACCCCTCAATATAAAACTTATACCCACAATCCTAATCAACATCGATCTCCAATGCATAAACATCCGTATTCAAACAACTTTCCTAGCCAACCCATTTAAGTCAGACCTAAACAAAACTACCCTCAACCCATGTCTATAAGTACAAATTCATTCCTCAATTAAAAAGACAACGCAAAGACATGAACTTATTAGATAAACCCTCCGGATCAAACGACGAAACAGAAACCGAATTTCAAGAAAATTCAGACGACATTGTAATCCTCGAAAACTTTGATGAATCAGAACAAGGTAACGAAAATATTCTCATAGAGCCTGTAGAAAATTTGAATCCCTAGCAAATTATACTTCTAATCTGCCTTTCATTCAATTCAAAAATTGTAGAGTATTAATTGACACCGGATCATCCGCAAATTTTATTAGTGAAAAATTTGTCATGGAAAATAAAAACAAATTCAAAATATTCCACGAACATTTCGAAATTCAAACGGCAAATGCTATTTCTCACGGTAATTGTTATACTTTTGTCGAGTTATTTAATAAAAAATTAAAATGTTTTATCTATGAATTCCATAAAGACTTTAACATCGTTGTAGGCACTTCCGGTTTAAAATTATTAAATGCAAAAATAGATTACTCTAACGAATCAATAAGACTGCAAAATAAACATAAATTTAATTTTAACTATTTTCATAAGAATAAACTAGAATTAAACATTTACGAAATCTCCAATAAACTAAATCTGAGAACCGATCACCTTAACGATATTGAAAAAAATGAAATAAACAAACTAATAAAATATATCGAAGACCTAACCATACCCGACGATCAAAATTTGACATTTACGAACAAAATAAAACATAAAATTAACACAACTGACGAGACTCCCGTATATCAAAGATCTTATAAATACCCGTTCATCTACAAAGACGAAGTAAATTCCCAAATTAATCAATTATTAGACCAAAATATTATAAGACATTCATATTCGCCTTGGAGTAGTCCAATATGGGTTGTACCCAAAAAACAGGATGCTTCTGGTAAGCAAAAATTTCGCGTAGTTATCGATTATCGAAAACTTAACGCCAAAACAGTCTATGACAAGTTTCCAATTCCCGATATTACCGAAATATTGGACAAATTGGGGAAATCTACTAATTTTACGACAATCGACCTGAAAAGCGGGTTAAATCAAATTGAGATGGATTCAAATGCAATTGAAAAAACTGCTTTTTCTACAGACCAGGGTCATTTTGAATTTCTCAGAATGCCCTTCGGCTTGAAAAATGCCCCGAGTACCTTCCAAAGGCTTATGAACTTTGCACTTAAAAATCTTGTGAATTAGGAACATCGTTACAAGAGCATGTGAACAACATTAAACTTGTTTTCCAGAGATTACGCAAAGCAATTCTCAAGTTACAACTTGATAAAAGCGAATTCCTTCGAAAAGAAGTCGCTTATCTAGGCCACCTAATTACAACTGAAGATATTCGACCAAATCCCGACAAAATAGAAATTATTAAAAATTTTACCATCCCAAAAACACAAAAAGAAATAAAACAATTTTTAGGCCTACTCGGATATTACCTCCGTTTTATTCACGACTTTGCTAAATTAACTAAACCTTTTACTAAATGTCTCAAGAAAAACGCGAAAATAAATTTAGACGATAAAGAATATATTCAATGCTTCGAAAAAAAAAATTATTACTTTCAAATTCCCCTGTACTTCAATATCCCGATTTTGCCGAACCATTTCGATTAACTACGGACGCTTCAGACTATGCAATAGGAGCGGTACTCTCTCAAAAAATCGAGGGAAAAGACCTACCTATAGCATATGCTAGTAGGACGCTCAACGAACACGAAATCAATTACGCTACTATTGAAAAAGAAATGCTGGCTATCATCTGGGCAGTTAAACATTTTCACCCATATTTATATGGAAAGAAATTTCATATCATAACAGACCACAAACCATTGACCTGGCTCAATAGTCTGAAAGAACCTAATCAAAAAATTATAAGATGGAAATTAAAATTATCGGAATATAATTACGAAGTAGAATATAAACAAGGCAAAGAAAATTATGTCGCGGACTATCTATCTAGAATCCCAAAATCATTCGAAATAAATTATAAAAATTCTGACATCTTTAATCACACTGAACCCATAGTACACTGTATATCTCAAGACTTTAAAATGAGCCCAGGCTTCGCCAAACAAATTAACGAAAGGTTTCAAACAACTAATAATTTAGAGAAAGTTAGTATAAAAAGGAATATAGATATTCAAATGTCTCCTAGATTGATAATTCATTTAATCACTAAAAATAAATA
Source organism: Stenolophus ochropezus (assembly GCA_035578165.1). Classification (NCBI taxonomy): domain Eukaryota; kingdom Metazoa; phylum Arthropoda; class Insecta; order Coleoptera; family Carabidae; genus Stenolophus; species Stenolophus ochropezus. Next base: position 154,023 of record JAQOWZ010000197.1, on the reverse strand, counting down.
TTATGATGAACCAACATTTAAAGATATACAAAATTGTTTAAAACAATTAAGAGATTACTTGATACAAAACAAAATTAATTCTATTAATATGCCAAAAATCGCATCGGGATTAGATAAACAAAATTGGAGTAATATAGAAAAACTACTAAAAGAAATATTTAAAAATACAAACATTCAAATAAACGTATTTATTTTGAAAAATGTTGAACACTACACTAGTTCTGTTATCGCGGAAAAGGACACCGACAGTTACACACACACTCAACACTCAGATGACGAATCACCGATTAACGGACTATCTTATATAGACGACCCTATAAATTTCGGCAAGAACCAAATCGTATTTAAAGAAACAAATTCGAAAAGCACATTAGAGATTAAAAAAATATTTGGACACGATAAACAAAGAATGTACATGTATATTAACAAAATAAATTCTCGATACACATTACTAAAATTTATTAAAGAATATCTCGCTCCCGGTATAAAATATCACTGTATAGTACCAGAAACAATAAGATCAATATTAAATAGTATCCTGAAAGTATACTTTCAACCTGGTACATACCAATTAATATGTTGCAAAACCCAACTAAATGACGTTGAATCACCCGATGAACAACAAGAACTAATCCAAAATTATCATAATGGCAAAACAAACCATCGTGGCATAGTAGAGACTTATAAAAAACTTAAAAATAATTACTATTGGCCAAACATGCAACTAGCTGTTTCAAAATTTATAAACAATTGTGATACTTGTCAAGAAAATAAATACGAAAGAAACCCACTCAAAACCCCCTTCATTAAAACACCAACCGCCTCAAAACCACTAGAGATTATTCATATCGATATACTCTCCCTAAAGAAACACAAATTTTTGACAATTATTGATAGCTTCTCTAAACATGCTCAAATTTATCATCTACCTGAAACAAACACAATTACTGTAGTCCAAAAATTAATTAAATACTTCTCAATATTCGGACATCCTAAATTAATAATCTCGGACAATGGATTGCAATTTAACAACCAACTAATTTTAAATTTCCTATCCACGAAAAACATTCGCATACATCTAATAAGCGTAAACAATCCAAAGAGCAACGGCAATATTGAAAGATTCCATTCGACTATTGTGGAACACATGCGAATCTTAGAACAAAATAAAGATTTCAAAGATTTAAACATCAGCAGCAAAACTCGATATGCCTTACAAGCTTACAACCAAACCATCCACTCACTAACTAAAAGAACCACAAACGAAATTCTTTTTGGCCATTTCAACGAATCACAAGAAGAAACTTCCCCTTAAATAATAACAGACAATTACATACAAACACACAAAGACATAATGAATAAAATCTACAGTGAAACCAAAATCCTATTAGACAAAAACAAAACAAAATACGCAACTGCACAAGTGGACACGTGCAAATTGCCCGAAAAATCTTACGAAAAACAAGCAAAAAACTCGGGTAAAATAGAAAATATATAATATAAAGAACAAAAAGTTCAAACTTACAATAAAAACAGAGCCCAAATTATTACAGATAAAAATAAAAAAATAAAAATTGATAATCTAAAACCATATCGTAAATTTACAGAGCCATACGATCCTGCATTGCCGTCAACATCCGGGACGTAAGAGAAAATCCCAGAATAAACATATTAAAATTAGGTGACGCCCTCATATCCAATAATAATAAGTTTATTTATGTAAACCTTAAACTTAACAAAATTAAAGAAGCCTATAATAATCTTACCCTACATTATAATAAAATTAAACTAGAAATTAATAATAAATATAGTAGCAGTAATTACGTAGTAGAAATAAATAATAATCTTTTAATATTAGAAAACTTCTTAGATATAGTTAATAATAAAATACAGGTCTTATTTCATGATAATGATAAAGTAAAACGAGGAATAGCAAACGGACTAGGTTTTATTATTAAAACAATAACAGGTTATTTAGATTCTTCTCACCAAGAAAAGTACGACAACGCTTTAAAATTAATAAACGAAAATGAAAATATTCTAAAAGAAAACATAATTCAAGCAATTATTTCTAACCAAAATATTTCCAAATACTTCAATAAACAAGTCGACAAAATCAATAAAAATAACAAACTAATACAAAATAAAATTAATAACTTAGAAGATAGCATTGGCAAAATCATAGACGTAATGGGAGATAAACTCTACATCGAGAACATTATCACACAATTAATGTTTACGTCTGCAAATTTAATAAGCATCATAAATGAAGTCGAAACAACCTTCGCGTTCTGTGAAACAAATACACTGTATTTTGGAATATTATCTAGAGAAGATATAAAATCAGAAATTTCTAAATTGTTACCAAATGACCTTAAAAACCTCATATTGAACAATTGGCAAAACCAACAATTAATTAAAGTTTACTGTAAATATGAAAAATTTAAATTAGAACTGATAATAGACGTTCCCATTCCATTGTTGCAAACAGAACTCCTGCAAATCACCCGTATACCCACTATGCACAACAATACATTTGTAACACTCAATGTAAAACAAGGATACTACTCTAACCCTAATACACAGATCAACCACTTGAATAAATGTACTCTTGTAGAAAAGAAACGTTATATTTGTACTCAAGATAACTCCGTTCCCGATAAATGCCTACAAAACTTGTTTTTTAATAAGAATGCTGATAATTGTAATTATGTAAACTTACTAAATCATAACGAAATAATCCCCATTCCTAATTCTAATATTGTATATATATACCTACCAATTAAGGAATTAATGAATATAGAATGTGACGATGAAATACAAGATAAAGAACTCTCTGGAATTTATTCTATAAGAAACTGTTCAATCAATAAACAAAAACTTTACAAAACTATTAATTACGACAAAATAATCAATTTGAAAATCAAAAACATTAAACAAAAAGTAATATTTAATAAAACCTTAAATATAAGATATTTAGAAATTATAAAGATTCCAAATCAACAAATTACCCATTTAAAACAAATTCATAAATCAGAATTACATTCCGTATTCTACGATGTATTATTGTATTCACTATTTGTAATTGGTGCAATAATGGTCATCATCAAGATTTATTCGGCAATTGCAACTAGAAAATTACTAGTAAAACAAAATCTTAACAAAAATCAAATTAACGAAACAATACCTATTGAAGAACCAACAGGTATTCTTTAGTCTTAACGGGGGAGGAATTATGTTAGATCCTATCCCTTATTGCATCATACTCTAAGTAACTTTCCATTGCTGAGTAAGCATATGGAATCGGGTGTCAACCCCATGCTGTAGAACTGTAAAACAAATCAGATTGTGTAGAGACACAGTAGAATAAAGATCTGTATAACTTAGCCTGTACTTTAACATTTATTAATTTAATAAATCTTTTTAAAAACTTAAATCTACGGTTCATTGATTAAATTTATTTATATGATTTTTTACAAAAATAAAGTCAGATTTAACCTATTTTTGATGAATACGTTGTATATTGTAAGCTCCATGGGCTGGATTCTAGAATACCTACCACACTTGAAATAGCAAATTTCTTGTTGCAATGTTTTCTTTTAGCTAAAATATGATAAAAATCATAAAATTCGGGCGCGGAAGCAAATATTTATATGATTTTTTACAAAAATAAAGTCAGATTTTACCTATTTTTGATGAATACGTTGTATATCGCAAGCTACATGGGCTGGATTCTAGAATACCCACCACACTTGAAATAGCAATTTTCTTGTTGCAATGTTTTCTTTTAGCTAAAATATGATGCAAAATTATAAAATTCGGGCGCGGAAGCAAATATTTATATGATTTTTTACAAAAATAAAGTCAGATTTTACCTATTCTTGAAATGGATAGAAATTATAAAGATTCCAAATCAACAAATTACCCATTTAAAACAAATTCATAAATCAGAATTACATTCCGTATTCTACGATGTATTATTGTATTCACTATTTGTAATTGGTGCAATAATGGTCATCATCAAGATTTATTCGGCAATTGCAACTAGAAAATTACTAGTAAAACAAAATCTTAACAAAAATCAAATTAACGAAACAATACCTATTGAAGAACCAACAGGTATTCTTTCGTCTTAACGGGGGAGGAATTATGTTAGATCCCATCCCTTATTGCATCATAGATATTTTTGTTAAAACATTCATAAACATGTTTTTAATCCTATACTATGCATAAAATATGATGAAAAATTATAAAATTCGGTCGCGAAAGCAAATATTTATATGATTTTTTACAAAAATAAAGTCAGATTTTACCTATTTTTGATGAATACGTTGTATATTGTAAGCTACACGGGCTGGATTCTAGACTACTTACCGCACTTAAAATAGCAATTTTCTTATTGCAATGTTTTCTTTTAGCTAAAATATGATGAAAAATCATTAAATTCGGACGCGGAAGCAAATATTTATATGATTTTTTACAAAAATAAATTCAGATTTTACCTATTCTTAAAATGAATATTTTTGTTAAAACATTCATAAACATGCTTTTGGACCTATACTTTGGATAAAATATGATGATAAATTATAAAATTCGGTCGCGGAAGCAAATATTTATATGATTTTTCACGAAAATAAAGTCAAATTTACCTATTTTTGATGAATACGTTGTATATTGTAAGCTACATGGGCTGGATTCTAAAACACGTACCACACTTGAAATAGCAATTTTCTTGTTGCAATGTTTTCTTTTAGCTAAAATATGATGAAAAATCATAAAATTCGGGCGCGGAAGCAAACATTTATTTGATTTTTTACAAAAATAAAATCTGATTTTACCTATTCTTGAAATGGATATTTTTGTTAAAACATTCATAAACATGCTTTTGGTCCTATACTATGGATAAAATATGATGAAAAATTATAAAATTCGGGCGCGGAAGCAAATATTTATATGATTATATACAAAAATAAAGTCAGATTTTACTTATTTTTGATGAATACGTTGTATATCGCAAGCTACATGGGCTGGATTCTAGAATACCCACAACACTTGAAATAGCAATTTTCTTGTTGCAATGTTTTCTTTTAGCTAAAATATGATGAAAAATCATAAAATTCGGGCGCGGAAGCAAATATTTATATGATTCTTTACAAAAATAAAGTCAGATTTTACCTATTTTTGATGAATACGTTGTATATTGTAAACTACATGGGATGGATTATAGAATACCTACCACACTTAAAATAGCAATTTTCTTGTTGCAATGTTTTCTTTTAGCTAAAATATGATGAAAAATCATAAAATTCGGGCGCGGAGGCAAATATTTATATATTTTTTTACAAAAATAAAGTCAGATTTTTCCTATTCTTGAAATGGATATTTTTGTTAAAACATTCATAAACATGCTTCTGGATCTAAACTATGGATAAAATATGATAAAAAATTATAAAATTCGGGCGCGGAAGCAAATATTTATATGATTTTTTACAAAAATAAAGTCAGATTTTACCTATTTTTGATCAATACGTTGTATATCGCAAGCTACATGGGCTGGATTCTAGAATACCCACCACACTTGAAATAGCAATTTTCTTGTTGCAATGTTTTCTTTTAGCTAAAATATGATGAAAAATCATAAAATTCGGGCGCGGAAGCAAATATTTATATGATTTTTTACAAAAATAAAGTCAGATTTTACCTATTTTTGAAATGGATATTTTTGTTAAAACATTCATAAACATGCTTTAAACCTATACTATGGATAAAATATGATGAAAAATTATAAAATTCGGGCGCGGAAGCAAATATTTAAATATTTTTTTACAAAAATAAAGTCAGATTTTACCTATTATTGAAGAATACGTTGTATATATAAAGCTTCATTAGCTGGATTCTAGAATACCTACCATACTTGAAATAGCAATTTTCTTGTGGCAATGTTTTCTTTTAGCTAAAATATGATGAAAATTCTTAAAATTCGGGCGCGGAAGCAAATATTTATATGATTTTTTACAAAAATAAAGTCAGATATTACATATTTTTGAAATGGATATATTTGTTAAAACATTCATAAACATGCATTTAAACCTATACTATGGACAAAATATGATGGAAAATTATAAAATTCGGGCGCGGAAGCAAATATTTATATAATTTTTTACAAAAATAAAGTCAGATTTTACCTATTTTTGATGAATACGTTGTATATCGCAAGCTACATGGGTTGGATTCTAGAATACCCACCACACTTAAAATAGCAATTTTCTTGTTGCAATGTTTTCGTTTACCTAAAGTATGAAGAAAAATCATAAAAGTCAGATGCGGAAGCAAATATTTAAATATTTTTTTACAAAAGTGAAGTCAGATTTTACCTATTTTTGTTAAATACGTTGTATATTTAAAGCTTCATTAACTGGATTCTAGAATACCTACCACACTTGAAATAGCAATTTTCTTGTTGCAATGTTTTCTTTTACATAAATTATGATGAAAAATTATAAAATTCGGATGCGGAAGCAAATATTTATATGATTTTTTACAAAAATAAATTCAGATTTTACCTAATCTTGAAATGGATATTTTTGTTAAAACATTCATAAACATGCTTTTGGACCTATACTTTGGATAAAATATGATGAAAAATTATAAAATTCGGGCGCGGAAGCAAATATTTATATAATTTTTTACAAAAATAAAGTCAGATTTTACCTATTTTTGATGAATACGTTGTATATCGCAAGCTACATGGGCTGGATTCTAGAATACCCACCACACTTGAAATAGCAATTTTCTTGTTGCAATGTTTCTTTTAGCTAAAATATGATGAAAAATTATAAAATTCGGGCGCGGAAGCAAATATTTATATGATTTTTTACAAAAATAAAGTCAGATTTTACCTATTTTTGATGAATACGTTGTATATTGTAAACTACATGGGATGGATTATAGAATACCTACCACACTTAAAATAGCAATTTTCTTGTTGCAATGTTTTCTTTTAGCTAAAATATGATGAAAAATCATAAAATTCGGGCGCGGAAGCAAATATTTATATGATTTTATACAAAAATAGAGTCGGATTTTACCTATTCTTAAAATGGATATTTTTGTTAAAACATTCATAAACATGCTTTTGGACCTATACTTTGGATAAAATATGATAAAAAATTATAAAATTCGGTCGCGGAAGCAAATATTTATATGTTTTTTTTTTTAATAAAGACAGATTTTACCTATTTTTGATGAATACGTTGTATATTGTAAGCTACATGGGCTGGATTCTAGAATACCTACCACACTTGAAATAACTATTTTCTTGTTGCAATGTTTTCTTTTAGCTAAAATATGATGAAAAATCATAAAATTCGGGCGCGGAAGCAAATATTTATATGATTTTTTACAAAAATTAAGTCAGATTTTACCTATTCTTGAATTGGATATTTTTGTTAAAACATTCATAAACATGCTTTTGGACCTATACTATTGATAAAATATGATAAAAAATGATAAAATTCGGGCGCGGAAGCAAATATTTATATGATTTTTTACAAAAATAAAGTCAGATTTGTTCTATTTTTGATGAATACGTTGTATATTGTAAGCTACATGGGCTGAATTCTAGACTACCTACCACACTTAAAATACCAATTTTCTGGTTGCAATGTTTTTTTTTAGCTAAAATATGATAAAAAATCATAAAATTCGGGCGCGAAAGAATATATTTATATGATTTTTTACAAAAATAAATTCAGATTTTACCTATTCTTGAAATGGATATTTTTGTTAAAACATTCATAAACATGCTTTTGGATCTATACTATGGATAAAATATGATGAAAAATTATAAAATTCGGGCGCGGAAGAAAATATTTATATGATTTTTTTACAAAAAAAAAGTCAGATTTTATCTATTTTTGAAATGGATATTTTTGTTAAAACATTCATAAACATGCTTATGGCCCTATACAATGGATAAAATATGATGAAAAAATTATAAATTCGGGCGCGGAAGCAAATATTTATATGATTTTTTACAAAAATAAAGTAAGATTTTACCTATTCTTAAAATGGATATTTTTGTTAAAACATTCTTAAACATGCTTTTGGACCTATAATATGGATAAAATATGATAAAAAATTATAAAATTCGGGCGCGGAAGCAAATATTTATATGATTTTTTTACAAAAATAAAGTCAGATTTAAACTAATTTTGATGAATACGTTGTATATTGTAAGCTACATGGGCTGGATTCTAGAATACCTACCACACTTGAAATAGCAATTTTCTTGTTGCAATGTTTTCTTTTACCTAAATTATGATGAAAAATCATAAAATTCGGATGCGGAAGCAAATATTTATATGATTTTTTACAAAAATAAATTCAGATTTTACCTATTTTTTGAAATGTATAATTTTGTTAAAACATTCATAAACATGCTTTTGGACTTATACTTGGGATAATATATGATGAAAAAATTATAAAATTCGGTCGCGAAAGCAAATATTTATATGATTTTTTTACAAAAACAAAGTCAGATTTTACCTATTTTTGATGAATACGTTGTAATATTGTAAGCTACATGGGCTGGATTCTAGAATACCACACTTGAAATAGCAAATTTCTTGTTGTAATGTTTTTTTTTAGCTAAAATATGATGAAAAATCATAAAATTCGGGCGCGGAAGCAAATATTTATATGATTTTTTTACAAAAATAAAGTCAGATTTTACGTATTCTTGAATTGGATATTTTTGTTAAAACATTCATAAACATGCTTTTGGACCTATAATATGGATAAAATATGATAAAAAAATATAAAATTCGGGCGCGGAAGCAAATATTTTATATGACTTTTTTCCAGAAATAAAGTCAGATTTGACCTATTTTTGATGAATACGTTGTACATTGTAAGATACATGGGCTGGATTCTAGACTACCTACCACACTTAAAATAGCAATTTTCTTGTTGCAATGTTTTATTTTAGCTAAAATATGATAAAAAATTATAAAATTCGGGCGCGGAAGAAAATCTTTATATGATTTTTTACAAAAATAAAGTCAGATTTTACCTATTCTTGAAATGGATATTTTTGTTAAAACATTCATAAACATGCTTTTGGATCTATACTATGGATAAAATATGATGAAAAAATTATAAAATTCGGGCGCGGAAGCAAATATTTATATGATTTTTTACAAAAATAAAGTCAGATTTAAACTAATTTTGATGAATACGTTGTATATTGTAAGCTACATGGGCTGGATTCTAGAATACCTACCACACTTGAAATAGCAATTTCTTGTTGCAATGTTTTCTTTTACCTAAATTATGATGAAAAATCATAAAATTCGGATGCGGAAGCAAATATTTATATGATTTTTTACAAAAATAAATTCAGATTTTACCTAATTTTGAAATGTATAATTTTGTTAAAACATTCATAAACATGCTTTTGGACTTATACTTGGGATAATATATGATGAAAAATTATAAAATTCGGTCGCGAAAGCAAATATTTATATGATTTTTTACAAAAACAAAGTCAGATTTTACCTATTTTTGATGAAATACGTTGTATATTGTAAGCTACATGGGCTGGATTCTAGAATACCACACTTGAAATAGCAAATTTCTTGTTGTAATGTTTTTTTTTTAGCTAAAATATGATGAAAAATCATAAAATTCGGGCGCGGAAGCAAATATTTATATGATTTTTTACAAAAATAAAGTCAGATTTTACGTATTGTTGAATTGGATATTTTTGTTAAAACATTCATAAACATGCTTTTGGACCTATACTATTGATAAAATATGATAAAAAATGATAAAATTCGGGCGCGGAAGCAAATATTTATATGATTTTTTACAAAAATAAAGTCAGATTTGACCTATTTTTGATGAATACGTTGTATATTGTAAGCTACATGGGCTGGATTCTAGAAAACCTACCACACTTAAAATAGCAATTTTCTTGTTGCAATGTTTTCTTTTAGCTAAATATTATGAAAAATCATAAAATTCGGGCGCGGAAGCAAATATTTATATGATTTTTTACAAAAATAAAGTCAGATTTTACCTATTCTTGAAATGGATATTGTTGTTAAAAACATTCATAAACATGCTTTTGGACCTATACTATTGATAAAATATGATAAAAAATGATAAATTTCGGGCACGCAAGCAAATATTTATATGATTATTTACAAAAAAAAAAAAAATTACCTATTTTTGAAATGGATATTTTTGTTAAAACATTCATAAACATGCTTTTGGACCTATACTTTGGATAAAATATGATAAAAAATTATAAAATTCGGTCGCGGAAGCAAATATTTATATGTTTTTTTTTTTTAATAAAGACAGATTTTACCTATTATTGATGAATACGTTGTATATTGTAAGCTACATGGGCTGGATTGTAGAATACCTACCACACTTGAAATAGCAATTTTCTTGTTGCAATGTTTTCTTTTAGCTAAAATATGATGAAAAATCATAAAATTCGGGCGCGGAAGCAAATATTTATATGATTTTATACAAAAATAAAGTCAGATTTTACCTATTCTTGAATTGGATATTTTTGTTAAAACATTCATAAACATGCTTTTGGACCTATACTATTGATAAAATATGATAAAAAATGATAAAATTCGGGCGCGGAAGCAAATATTTACATGATTTTTTACAAAAATAAAGTCAGATTTGACCTATTTTTGATGAATACGTTGTATATTGTAAGCTACATGGGCTGGATTCTAGACTACCTACCACACTTAAAATAGCAATTTTCTTGTTGCAATGTTTTCTTTTAGCTAAAATATGATAAAAAATCATAAAATTCGGGCGCGGAAGAAAATTTTTATATGATTTTTTACAAAAATAAATTCAGATTTTACCTATTCTTGAAATGGATATTTTAGTTAAAACATTCATAAACATTTTTTTTTATGAATACGTTGTATATTGCAAGCTACATGGGCTGGATTCTAGAATACCCACAACACTTGTAATAGCAATTTTCTTGTTGCAATGTTATCTTTTAGCTAAAATATGATAAAAAATCATAAAATTCGGGCGCGGAAGCAAATATTTATATGATTTTTTACAAAAATAAAGTCAGATTTTAACTATTTTTGATGAATACGTTGTATATTGTAAGCTACATGGGCTGGATTCTAGAATACCTACCACACTTGAAATAGCAATTTTCTTGTTGCAATGTTTTCTTTTACCTAAATTATGATGAAAAATCATAAAATTCGGATGCGGAAGCAAATATTTATATGATTTTTTACAAAAATTAATTCATATTTTACCTATTCTTGAAATAAATATTTTTGTTAAAACATTCATAAACATGCTTTCGGACCCATACTTTGGATAAAATATAATGAAAAATTATAAAATTCGGTCGCGGAAGCAAATATTTATATGATTTTTTACAAAAATAAAGTCAGATTTTACCTATTTTTGATGAATACGTTGTATATTGTAAGCTACATGGGCTGGATTCTAGAAAACCTACCACACTTAAAATAGCAATTTTCTTGTTGCAATGTTTTCTTTTAGCTAAAATATGATGCAAAATTATGAAATTTCGGGCGCGGAAGCAAATATTTATATGATTTTTTACAAAAATAAAGTCAGATTTTACCTATTTTTGAAATGGATATTTTTGTTAAAACATTCATAAACATGCTTTTGGACCTATACTATTGATAAAATATGATAAAAAATGATAAAATTCGGGCGCGCAAGCAAATATTTATATGATTTTTTACAAAAAAAAAAAAAAATTACCTATTTTTGAAATGGATATTTTTGTTAAAACATTCATAAACATGCTTTTAAACCTATACTATGGATAAAATATGATGAAAAATAATATATTTCAGGCGCGGAAGCAAATATTTAAATATTTTTTTACAAAAGTAAAGTCAGATTTTACCTATTTGTGTTCAATACCTTGTATATTTAAAGCTTCATTAGCTGGATTCTAGAATACCTACCACACTTGAAATAGTAATTTTCTTGTTGCAATGTTTTCTTTTACCTAAAATATGATAAAAAAATTATAAAATTCGGGCGCGGAAGATAATATTTATATGATTTTTTACAAAAATAAATTCATATTTTACCTATTCTTGAAATGGATATTTTTGTTAAAACATTCATAAACATGCTTTTGGAGCCATACTTTGGATAAAATATAATGAAAAATTATAAAATTCGGTCGCGGAAGCAAAAAATTTATATGATTTTTTACAAAAATAAAGTCAGATTTTACCTATTTTTGATGAATACGTTGTATATTGTAAGCTACATGGGCTGGATTCTAGAAAACCTACCACACTTAAAATAGCAATTTTCTTGTTGCAATGTTTTCTTTTAGCTAAAACATGATAAAAAATCATAAAATTCGGGCGCGAAAGCAAATATTTATATGATTTTTTACAAAAATAAAGTCAGATTTCACCTATTCTTGAAATGGATATTTTTGTTAAAACATTCATAAACATGCTTTTGGACCTATACTATTGATAAAATATGATAAAAAGTGATAAAATTCGGGCGCGGAAGCAAATATTTATATGATTCAATACAAAAATAAAGTCAGATTTTACCTATTTTTGATGAATACGTTGTATATCGCAAGCTACATGGTATGGATTCTAGAATACCTACTAGACTTGAAATAGCAATTTTCTTGTTGCAATGTTTTCTTTTAGCTATATATGATAAAAAATCATAAAATTCGGGCGCAGAAGCAAATATTTATATGATTTTTTACAAAAATAAAGTAAGATTTTATCTATTCTTAAAATGGAAATTTTTGTTAAAACATTCTTAAACATGCTTTTGGACCTATAATATGGATAAAATATGATAAAAAAATGATAAAATTCGGGCGCGGAAGCAAATATTTATATGATTTTTTACAAAAATAAAGTCAGATTTTTACCTATTCTTGAATTCGATATTTTTGTTAAAACATTCATAAACATGCTTTTGGACCTATACTATTGATAAAATATGATAAAAAATGATAAAATTCGGGCGCGGAAGCAAATGTTTATATGATTTTTTACAAAAATAAAGTCAGATTTTGACCTATATTTGATGAATACGTTGTATATTGTAAGCTACATGGGCTGGATTCTACACTACCTACCACACTTAAAATAGCAATTTTCTTGTTGCAATGTTTTCTTTTAGCTAAAATATGATAAAAAATGATAAAATTCGGGGCGCGGAAGAAAATATTTATATGATTTTTTACAAAATAAATTCAGATTTTTACCTATTCTTGAAATGGATATTTTTGTTAAAACATTCATAAACATTTTTTTTTATGAATACGTTGTATATTGCAAGCTACATGGGCTGGATTCTAGAATACCCACAACACTTGTGATAGCAATTTTCTTGTTGCAATGTTATCTTTTAGCTAAAATATGATAAAAAATCATAAAATTCGGGCGCGGAAGAAAATCTTTATATGATTTTTAAAAAAAATAAAGTCTGATTTTACCTATTCTTGAAATGGATATTTTTATTAAAACATTCATAAACATGCTTTTGGACCTATACTATGGATAAAATATGATGAAAAATTATAAAATTCAGGCGTGGAAGCTAATGTTTATATGATTTTTTACAAAAATAAAGTAAGATTTTACCTATTCTTAAAATGGATATTTTTGTTAAAACATTCTTAAACATGCTTTTGGACCTATAATATGGATAATATATGATAAAAAATTATAAAATTCGGGCGCGGAAGCAAATATTTATATGATTTTTTACAAAAATAAAGTCAGATTTGACCTATTTTGATGAATACGTTGTATATTGTAAGCTACATGGGCTGGATTCTAGAATACCTACCACACTTGAAATAGCAATTTTATTGTTGCAATGTTTTCTTTTAGCTAAAATATGATAAAAAATCATAAAATTCGGGCGCGGAAGCAAATATTTATATGATTTTTTACAAAAATAAAGTCAGATTTTACCTATTCTTAAAATGGATATTTTTGTTAAAACATTCATAAACATGCTTTTGGACCTATACTATGGATAAAATATGATGAAAAATTATAAAATTCGGGCGCGGAAGCAAATATTTATATGATTTTATACAAAAATAAAGTCGGATTTTACCTATTCTTAAAATGGACATTTTTGTTAAAACATTCATAACATGCTTTTGGACCTATACTTTGGATAAAATATGATAAAAAATTATAAAATTCAGTCGCGGAGGCAAATATTTATATAATTTTTTACAAAAATAAAGTCAGATTTTACCTATTTTTGATGAATACGTTGTATATTGTAAGCTACATGGGCTGGATTCTAGAATACCTACCACACTTGAAATAGCAATTTTCTTGTTGCAATGTTTTCTTTTATTTAAAAACAAAATTGTTCCTTTCAAGAACTCGTCAATGAGGATCGTATCCGATGCAGTATACAATATAAGGTTTAATGCAAAGATCGTTGTAAAATAAGATTCAATGTAATAAACCAAATATGACACTGAGCGGAATACAAAACTCGGCACTGTTTGTGTCACTACGCGTTTCGATCTTTCGATCATCATCAGGTAACTGAAATTACGGAGTTTGGGATCTAGGTTTTATAGGGTCATGGTTATGGAGTAATTTTATTGGGCGGAAGATTATGTCTGAATGACTGTTAATTTGGACGTTTATAGTTGGTTTGTATGATTTTTCTTTGTAGATTTCTAAGTTTTCGATAATGTTAAGTCTGTTACTTTTATTTTGTATTTTACAAATTGACATTATGTCCTCGATTTTACCCGCTGCGTGTTTATGTATCTATTAGATGAGTCGCGTAATTTGAGTCAGTTTTAAAGTTTTTAAATGAATTTATGTGTTCTTTATATCTGTCTTTAAATTTTCGTCCGGTTTGACCGATGTAATTTAAATTACAAGTTCCGCATTTTAATTTATAGATGCCGCTATAATTATATTTATTTTTATTTCGATGTTATTATTAATTTGGTTTTTAAGGTTATCTTCGGTCTTATATGCTATTTTTATGTTACTGTTCTTAAATAATTTAGTTATGGTGTGGGTGAATTTACCGATATAAGTAAATTTAGACCATTGTTGTTTAATGTCCGTGTTTGATGTAATTTGATTTTTGTTTTTGTTTTTAATCTTGTGTTTTATATTTTTATGTAATTTGTTAACGATAGTTTAAGTATATCCGTTGTTTTCTTTAGCTAAAATATGATAAAAAATCATAAAATTCGGGGCGCGGAAGAAAATATTTATATGATTTTTTACAAAAATAAATTCAGATTTTACCTATTCTTGAAATGGATATTTTTGTTAAAACATTCATAAAAATTTTTTTTTATGAATACGTTGTATGTTGCAAGCTACATGGGCTGGATTCTAGAATACCCACAACACTTGTAATAGCAATTTTCTTGTTGCAATGTTATCTTTTAGCTAAAATATGATAAAAAATCATAAAATCGGGCGCGGAAGAAATATTTATATGATTTTTTACAAAAATAAAGTCAGATTTTATCTATTTTTGAAATGGATATTTTTGTTAAAACACTCATAAACATGCTTTTGGACTATACTATGGATAAAATATGATGAAAAATTATAAAATTCGGGCGCGAAAGCAAATATTTTATATGATTTTTTACATAAATAAAGTAAGATTTTACCTATTTTTAAAACGGATATTTTTGTTAAAACATTCTTAAACATTCTTTTGGACCTATAATATGGATAAAATATGATAAAAAATTATAAAATTCGGGCGAGGAAGCAAATATTTATATGATTTTTTACAAAAATAAAGTCAGATTTGACCTAGTTTTGATGAATATGTTGTATATTTTAAGCTACATGGGCTGGATTCTAGACTACCTACCACACTTAAAATAGCAATTTTCTTGTTGCAATGTTTTATTTTAGCTAAAATATGATAAAAAATTATAAAATTCGAGCGCGGAAGAAAATCTTTATATGATTTTTTACAAAATTAAAGTCTGATTTTACCTATTCTTGAAATGAAATATTTTTGTTAAAACATTTATAAACATGCTTTTGGACCTATACTATGGATAAAATATGATAAAAAATTATAAAATCCGGGCGCGGAAGCAAATATTTATATGATTTTATACAAAAATAAAGTCAGATTTTACCTATTTTTGATGAATACGTTGTATATCGCAAGCTACATGGGCTGGATTCTAAAATACCTACCCCACTTGAAATAGCAATTTTCTTGTTGCAATGTTTTCTTTTACCTAAATTATGATAAAAAATCATAAAATTCGGATGCGGAAGCAAATATTTATATGATTTTTTACAAAAATAAATTCAGATTTTACCTATTCTTGAAATGGATATTTTTGTTAAAACATTCATAAACATTTTTTTTTATGAATACGTTGTATATTGCATGCTACATGGGCTGGATTCTAGAATACCCACAACACTTGTAATAGCAATTTTCTTGTTGCAATGTTATCTTTTAGCTAAAATATAAAAAAAAATTATAAAATTCGGGCGCGGAAGCAAATATTTAAATGATTTTTTACAAAAATAAAGTAAGATTTTACCTATTCTTAAAATGGATATTTATGTTAAAACATTCTTAAACATGCTTTTGGACCTATAATATGGATAAAATATGATAAAAAATTATAAAATTCGGACGCGGAAGCAAATATTTATATGATTTTTTACAAAAATAAAGTCATATTTGACCTATTTTTGATGAATACGTTGTATATTGTAAGCTACATGGGCTGGATTCTAGACTACCTACCACACTTAAAATAGCAATTTTCTTGTTGCAATGTTTTATTTTAGCTAAAATATGATAAAAAATTATAAAATTCGAGCGCGGAAGAAAATCTTTATATGATTTTTTACAAAAATAAAGTCTGATTTTACCTATTCTTGAAATGGATATTTATGTTAAAACATTCATAAACATGCTTTCGGACCTATACTATGGATAAAATATGATGAAAAATTATAAAATTCGGGCGCGGAAGCAAATATTTATATGATTTTTTACAAAAATAAAGTCAGATTTTACATATTTTTGATCAATACGTTGTATATTGTAAAACTACATGGGTTGGATTATAGAATACCTTTCACACTTAAAATAGCAATTTTCTTGTTGCAATGTTATCTTTTAGCTAAAATATGATGAAAAATCATAAAATTCGGGCGCGGAAGCAAATATTTATATGATTTTTTACAAAAATAAAGTCAGATTTTATCTATTCTTGAAATGGATATTTTTGTTAAAACATTCATAAACATGCTTTTGGATCTAAACTATGGATAAAATATGATGAAAAATTATAATATTCGGGCGCGGAAGCAAATATTTATACGATTTTTTACAAAAATAAAGTCAGATTTTACCTATTTTTGATCAATACGTTGTATATCGCAAGCTACATGGGCTGGATTCTAGAATACCCACCACACTTGAAATAGCTTATATTCTTGTTGCAATGTTTTCTTTTAGCTAATATATGACGCAAAATCATAAAATTCGGGCGCGGAAGCAAATATTTATATGATTTTTTACAAAAATAAAGTCAGATTTTACCTATTTTTGATATAGATATTTTTGTTAAAACATGTTTTAAAACCTATACTATGCATAAAATATAATGAAAAATTATAAAATTCGGGCGCGAAAGCAAATATTTATATAACTTTTTACAAAAATAAAGTCAGATTTTACCTTTTTTTGATGAATATGTTGTATATTGTAAGCTTCATTGGCTGGATTCTAGAATACCTACCACACTTGAAATAGCAATGTTCTTGTTGCAATGTATTCTTTTACCTAAATTATGATGAAAAATCATAAAAATTCGGGCGCGGAAGCAAATATTTATATGATTTTTTACAAAAATAAAGTCAGATTTTACCTATTCTTAAAATGGATATTTTTGTTAAAACATTCTTAAACATGCTTTTGGACCTATACTATGGATAAAATATGATAAAAAATTATAAAATTCGGGCGCGGAAGCAAATATTTATATGATTTTTTACAAAAATAAACTAAGATTTTACCTATTCTTTAAAACGGATATTTTTGTTAAAACATTCTTAAACATGCTTTTAGACCTATAATATGGATAAAATATGATAAAAAATTATAAAATTCGGTCGCGGAAGCAAATATTTATATGATTTTTTACAAAAATAAAGTCAGATTTGACCTATTTTTGATGAATACGTTGTATATTGTAAGCTACATGGGATGGATTCTAGACTACCTACCACACTTAAAATAGCAATTTTCTTGTTGCAATGTTTTATTTTAGCTAAAATATGATAAAAAATTATAAAATTCGGGCGCGGAAGAAAATCTTTATATGATTTTATTACAAAAATAAAATCTGATTTTACCTATTCTTGAAATGGATATTTTTGTTAAAACATTCATAAACATGATTTTGGACCTTTACTATGGATAAAATATGATGAAAAATTATAAAATTCGGGCGCGGAAGCAAATATTTAAATATTTTTTTATAAAACCAAGTCAGATTTTACCTATTTTTGATGAATACGTTGTATATTTAAAGCTTCATTAGCTGGATTCTAGAATACCTACTACACTTAAAATAGCAATTTTCGTGTTACAATGTTTTCTTTTACCTAAATTATGATGAGAAATCATAAAATTCGGATGCAGAAGCAAATATTTATATGATTTTTAACAAAAATAAATTCAGATTTTACCTTTTCTTGAAATGGATATTTTTGTTAAAACATTAATAAACATGCTTTTGGACCTATACTTTGGATAATATGATGAAAAATCATAAAATTCGGTCGCGGAAGCAAATATTTATATTACTTTTTACAAAAATAAAGTCAGATTTTACCTATTTTTGATGATTACGTTGTATATTGTAAGCTACATGGGCTGGATTCTAGAATACCTACCACACTAGAAATAGCAATTTTCTAGTTGCAATGTTTTCTTGTAGCTAAAATATGATGAAAAATCATAAAATTCGGGCGCGGAAGCAAATATTTATATGATTTTTTACAAAAATAAAGTCAGATTTTACCTATTTTCGAAATGAATATTTTTGTTAAAACATTCATAAACATGCTTTTAAACCTATACTATGCATAAAATATGATAAAAAATTATAAAATTCGGGCGCGGAAGCAAATATTTTTATAATTTTTTACAAAAATAAAGTCAGATTTTACCTATATTTGATGAATACGTTGTATATTGTAAGCTTCATTGGCTGGATTCTAGAATACCTACCACACTTGAAATAGCAATTTTCTTGTTGCGCGTATTCTTCTACCTAAATTATGATGAAAAATCATAAAATTCGGATGCGGAAGCAAATATTTATATGATTTTTTACAAAAATTAATTAAGATTTTACCTATTCTTGAAATGGATATTTTTGTTAAAACATTCATAAACATGCTTTTGGACCTATACTTTGGATAAAATATGATGAAAAATTATAAAATTCGGGCGCGGAAGCAAGTATTTATATAATTTTTTACAAAAATAATGTCAGATTTTACCTATTTTGGATGAATACGTTGTATATCGCAAGCTACATGGGCTGAATTCTAGAATACCTACCACACTTGAAATAGCAATGTTCTTGTTGCATCGTATTTTTTTACCTAAATTATGATAAAAAATCATAAAATTCGGGCGCTGAAGCAAATATTTATATGATTTTTTACAGAAATAAAGTCAGATTTAACCTATTCTTGAAATGGATATTTTTGTTAAAACATTCATAAACATTCTTTTGGACCTATACTTTGGATAAAATATAAAATTATAAAATTCGGGCGCGCAAACAAATATTTATATGATATTTTACAAAAATAAAGTCATATTTTACCTATTTTTGATGAATACGTTGTATATTGTAAGCTACATGGGCTGGATTCTAGAATACCTACCACACTTGAAATAGCTATTTTCTAGTTTTAATGTTTTCTTTTAGCTAAAATATGATGAAAAATCATAAAATTCGGGCGCGGAAGCAAATATTTATATGATTTTTAACAAAAATAAATTAAGATTTTACCTATTCTTGAAATGGATATTTTTGTTAAAACATTCATAAACATGCTTTTGGACCTATACTATGGATAAAATATGATGAAAAATTATAAAATTCGGGCGCGGAAGCAAGTATTTATATAATTTTTTACAAAAATAAAGTCAGATTTTACCTATTTTTGATGAATACGTTGTATATCGCAAGCTACATGGGCTGAATTCTAGAATACCTACCACACTTGAAATAGCAATGTTCTTGTTGCATCGTATTCTTTTACCTAAATTATGATAAAAAATCATAAAATTCGGGCGCAGAAGCAAATATCTATATGATATTTTACAGAAATAAAGTCAGATTTTACCTATTCTTGAAATAGATATTTTTGTTAAACCATTCATAAACATGCTTTTGGACGTATACTTTGGATAAAATATGATGAAAAATTATAAAATTTCATCGCGGAAGCAAATATTTATATGATTTTTTACAAAAATGAAGTCAGATTTTACCTATTTTTGATGAATACGTTGTATATTGTAAGCTACATGGGCTGGATTGTAAACTACCTACCACACTTAAAATAGCAATTTTCTTGTTGCAATGTTTTCTTTTAGCTAAAATATGATAAAAAATCATTATATTTGGGCGCGGAAGCAAATATTTATAAGAATTTTTACAAAAATAAAGTCAGATTTTACCTATTCTTGAAATGAATATTTTTGTTAAAACATTCATAAATATGCTTTTGGACGTATACTTTGGATAAAATATGATGGAAAAATTATAAAATTCGGTCGCGGAAGCAAATATTTATATAATTTTTTACAAAAAAAAAGTCAGATTTTACCTATTTTTGATGAAACATTCATAAACATGCTTTTGGACGTATACTTTGGATAAAATATGATGAAAAATTATAAAATTTTGTCGCGGAAGCAAATTTCTATATGATTTTTTACAAAATTGAAGTCAGATTTTACCTATTTTTGATGAATACTTCGTATATTGTAAGCGACATGGACCGGATTCTAGAATACCTACCACACTTGAATTAGCAATTTTCTTGTTGCAATGTTTTCTTTTAGCTAAAATATGATGAAAAATCATAAAATTCGGGCGCGGAAGCAAATATTTATATGATTTTTTACAAAAATAAAGTCAGATTTTACCTATACTTAAAATGTATATTTTTGTTAAAACATTCTTAAACATGCTTTTAAACCTATACTATGGATAAAATATGATGAAAAATTATAAAATTCGGGCGCGGAAGCAAATATTTAAATATTTTTTTACAAAAATATAGTCAGATTTTACCTACTTTTGGTGAATACGATGTATATTTAAAGCTTCATTAGCTGGATTCTAGAATACCTACCATACTTGAAATAGCAATTTTCTTGTTGCAATGTTTTCTTTTAGCTAAAATATGATAAAAAATCATAAAATTCGGGCGCGGAAGCAAATATTTATATGATTTTTTACAAAAATTAAGTCAAATTTTACCTATTCTTGAAATGGATATTTTTTTTAAAACATTCATAAACATGCTTTTGGACCTATACTTTGGATAAAATATGATGAAAAATTATAAAATTCGATCGCGGAAGCAAATATTTATATGATTTTTTACAAAAATAAACTTAGATTTTACCTATTTTTGATGAATACTTTGTATCTTGTCAGCTACATGGTCTGGATTCTAGAATACCTACCACACTTGAAATAGCAATTATCTTGTTGCAATGTTTTCTTTTAGCTAAAATATAATGAAAAATCATAAAATTCGGGCGCGGAAGCAAATATTTATATGATTTTTTACAGAAATAAAGTCAGATTTTACCTATTCTTCAAATGGATATTTTTGTTAAAACTTTTATAAATATGCTTTTGGACCTATAGTTTGGATAAAATATGATAAAAAATTATAAAATTCGGTCGCAAAAGCAAATATTTATATGATTTTTCAAAAATAAAGTCAGATTTTACCTATTTTGATGAATACGTTGTATATTGTAAGCTACATTGGCTGGATTCTCGAACACCTACCACACTTGAAATAGCACTTTTCTTGTTGCAATGTTTTCTTTTAGCTAAAATAAGATGAAAAATCATAAAATTCGGGCGCGGAAGCAAATATTTATATGATTTTTTACAAAAATAAAGTCTGATTTTACTTATTATTAAAATGGATATTTTTGTTAAAACATTCTTAAACATGCTTTTGGACCTATACTATGGATAAAATATGATAAAAAATTATAAAATTCGGGCGCGGAAGCAAATATTTATATAATTTTTTACAAAAATAAAGTCAGATTTGACCTATTTTCGATGAATACGTTGTAAATTGTAAGCTACAGGGGCTGGATTCTAGACTACCTACCATACTTAAAATAGCAATTTTCTTGTTGCAATGTTTTCTTTTAGCTAAAATGTGATAAAAAATTATAAAATTCGGGCGCGGAAGAAAATATTTATATGATTTTTTACAAAAATAAAGTCAGATTTTACCTATTCTTGAAATGGATATTTTTGTTAAAACATTCATAAACATGCTTTTGGACCTATACTATGGATAAAATATGTTGAAAAATTATAAAATTCGGGCGCGGAAGCAAATATTTATATGATTTAATACAAAAATAGGTTCAGATTTTTCCTAGTTTTGATGAATACGTTGTATATCGCAAGCTACATGGGCTGGATTCTAGAATACCTACCACACTTGAAATAGCAATTTTCTTGTTGCTATGTTGTCTTTTACTTAAATTATGATGAAAAATCATAAAATTCGGATGCGGAAGCAAATATTTATATGATTTTTTACAAAAATAAATTCAGATTTTACCTATTCTCGAAATGGATATTTTTGTTAAAACATTCATAAATATGCTTTTGGACCTATACTTTGGATAAAATATGATAAAAAATTATAAAATTCGGTCGCGAAAGCAAATATTTATATGATTTTTTACAAAAATAAAGTCAGATTTTACCTATTTTTGATGAATACGTTGTATATTGTAAGCTACATTGACTGGATTCTCGAACACCTACCACACTTGAAATAGCACTTTTCTTGTTGCAATGTTTTCTTTTAGCTAAAATATGATGAAAAATCATAAAATTCGGGCGCGGAAGCAAATATTTATATGATTTTTTACATAAATAAAGTCTGATTTTACCTATTCTTAAAATGGATATTTTTGTTAAAACATTCTTAAACATGCTTTTGGACCTATACTATGGATAAAATATGATAAAAATTATAAAATTCGGGCGCGGAATCAAATATTTATATAATTTTTACAAAAATAAAGTCAGATTTGACCTATTTTCGATGAATACGTTGTATATTGTAAGCTACATGGGCTGGATTCTAGACTACCTACCACACTTAAAATAGCAATTTTCTTGTTGCAATGTTTTCTTTTAGCTAAAATATGATAAAAAAATTTAAAATACGGGCGCGGAAGAAAATAGTTCTATGATTTTTTACAAAAATAAAGTCAGATTTTACCTATTCTTGAAATGGATATTTTTGTTAAAACATTCATAAACATTCTTTTGGACCTATACTATGGATAAAATATGATGAAAAATTATAAAATTCGGGCGCGGAAGCAAATATTTATATGTTTTAATACAAAAATAAGTTAAGATTTTACCTAGTTTTGATGAATACGTTGTATATCGCAAGCTACATGGGATGGATTCTAGAATACCTACCACACTTGAAATAGCAATTATCTTGTTGCAATGTTTTCTTTTACCTAAATTATGATGAAAAATCATAAAATTTGGATGCGGAAGCAAATATTTATATGATTTTTTACAAAAATAAATTCAGATTTTACCTATTCTTGAAATGGATATTTTTGTTAAAACATTCATAAATATGCTTTTGGACCTATACTTTGGATGAAATATGATGAAAAATTATAAAATTCGGTCGCGAAAGCAAATATTTATGATTTTTTACAAAAATAAAGACAGATTTTACCTATTTTTGATGAATACGTTGTATATTGTAAGCTACATGGGCTGGATTCTAGATTACCTACCACACTTGAAATAGCAATTTTCTTGTTGCAATGTTTTCTTTTAGCTAAAATATGATGAAAAATCATAAAATACGGGCGCGGAAGCAAATATTTATATGATTTTTTACAAAAATAAAGTCAGATTTTACCTATTTTTGATGAATACGTTGTATATTGTAAGCTTCATTGGCTGGATTCTAAAATACCTACCACACTTGAAATAGCAATTTTCTTAATGCAATGTTTTCTTTTACGTAAATTATGATGAAAAATCATAAAATTCGGGCGCGGAAGCAAATATTTATATGATTTTTTACAAAAATAAAGTCAGATTTTACCTATTTTTAAAATGGTTATTTTTGTTATAACATTCATGAACATACTTTTGGACCTATACTATGGATAAAATAAAATGAAAAATTATAAAATTCGGGCGCGGAAGCAAATATTTATATGATTTTTTACAAAAATAATGTCAGATTTCACCTATTCTTGAAATGGATATTTTTGTTAAAACATTCATAAACATGCTTTTGGACCTATACTATGGATAAAATAAGATGAAAAATTATAAAATTCGGGCGCGGAAGCAAATATTTATATGATTTTTTACAAAAATAAAGTCAGATTTTACCTATTATTGATGAATACGTTGTATATTGTAAGCTACATGGGCTGGATTGTAGAATACCTATCACACTTGAAATAGCAATTTTCTTGTTGCAATGTTTTCTTTTAGCTAAAATATGATAAAAAATTATAAAATTCGGACGCGGAAGCAAATATTTATATGATTTTTTACAAAAATAAAGGAAGATTTTACCTATTTGTGAAATGTTTATTTTTGTTAAAACATTCATGAACATACTTTTGGACCTATACTATGGATAATTTTAGCATTGGACATGCAAAAGTGACCATAACTTGGTACCAATCAGATAATAAACATTTAATTTTTTGGTGTCATATTAATGAATACGTTGTATATTTAAGCTACATGGGCTAGATTCTAGAATACCAACCATACTTGAAATAGCAATTTTCTTGTTGCAATGTTTTCTTTTACCTAAATTATGATGAAAAATCATAAAATTCGGGCGCGGAAGCAAATATTTTTATGATTTTTTACAAAAATAATGTCAGATTTTACCTATTTTTGATGAATACGTTGTATATCGCAAGCTACATGGGCTGGATTCTAGAATACCCACCACACTTGAAATAGCAATTTTCTTGTTGCAATGTTTTCTTTTAGCTAAAATATGATGAAAAATCATAAAATTCGGGCGCGGAAGCAAATATTTATATGATATTTTACAAAAATAAAGTCAGATTTTACCTATTTTTGAAAAGGATATATTTGTTAAAACATTCATAAACATGCTTTTAATCCTATACTATGGAAAAATATAATGAAAAATTATAATATTCGGGCACGGAAGCAAATATTTATATAATTTTTTACAAAAATAAACTCAGATTTTACGTATTTTTGATGAATACGTTGTATATTGTAAGTTTCATTGGCTGGATTCTAGAATACCTACCACACTTGAAATAGCAATTTTCTTGTTGCAATGTTTTCTTTTAACTAAATTATGATGAAAAATCATAAAATTCGGGTGCGGAAACAAATATTTATATGATATTTTACAATAAAGTCAGATTTTACCATTTTTTGAAATGGTTATTTTTGTTAAAACATTCATGAACATACATTTGGACCTATACCATGGATAATTGTAGCATTGGACATGCTAAAGTGACCATAACTTGGTACCAATCAGATAATAAACATTTAATTTTTGGTGTCGTTTCAATGAATACGTTGTATATTGTAAGCTACATGGGCTGGATTCTAGATTACCTACCACACTTGAAATAGCAATTTTCTTGTTGCAATGTTTTCTTTTACCTAAATTATGATAAAAAATCATAAAATTCGGGCGCGGAAGCAAATATTAATATAATATTTTACAAAAATAATGTCAGATTTTACCTATTCTTGAAAAGGATATTTTTGTTAAAACATTCATAAACATGCTTTTGGATCTATACTATGGATAAAATATGATGAAAAATTAAAAATTCGGGCGCGGAAGCAAATATTTATATGATTTTTTACAAAAATAAAGTCAGATTTTACCTATTTTTGAAATGGATATTTTTGTTAAAACATTCATAAACATGCTTTTAATCCTATACTATGGAAAAATATGATGAAAAATTATAAAATTCGGGCACGGAAGCAAATATTTATATAATTTTTTACAAAAATAAAGTCAGATTTTACCTATTTTTGATGAATACGTTGTATATTGTAAGCTTCATTGGCTGGATTCTAAAATACCTACCACACTTGAAATAGCAATTTTCTTAATGCAATGTTTTCTTTTACGTAAATTATGATGAAAAATCATAAAATTCGGTTGCGGAAGCAAATATTTATATGATTTTTTACAAAAATAAAATCAGATTTTACCTATTTTTGAAATGGTTATTTTTGTTAAAACATTCATGAACATACTTTTGGACCTATACTATGGATAATTTTAGCATTGGACATGCAAAAGTGACCATAACTTGGTACCAATCAGATAATAAACATTTAATTTTTTGGTGTCATTTTAATGAATATGTTGTATATAGTAAGCTACATGGGCTGGTTTCTAGAATACCTACCACACTTGAAATAGCAATTTTCTTGTTGCAATGTTTTCTTTTAACTAAATTATGATGAAAAATCATAAAATTCGGGTGCGGAAACAAATATTTATATGATATTTTACAATAAAGTCAGATTTTACCATTTTTTGAAATGGTTATTTTTGTTAAAACATTCATGAACATACATTTGGACCTATACCATGGATAATTGTAGCATTGGACATGCTAAAGTGACCATAACTTGGTACCAATCAGATAATAAACATTTAATTTTTGGTGTCGTTTCAATGAATACGTTGTATATTGTAAGCTACATGGGCTGGATTCTAGATTACCTACCACACTTGAAATAGCAATTTTCTTGTTGCAATGTTTTCTTTTACCTAAATTATGATAAAAAATCATAAAATTCGGGCGCGGAAGCAAATATTAATATAATTTTTTACAAAAATAATGTCAGATTTTACCTATTCTTGAAAAGGATATTTTTGTTAAAACATTCATAAACATGCTTTTGGATCTATACTATGGATAAAATATGATGAAAAATTAAAAATTCGGGCGCGGAAGCAAATATTTATATGATTTTTTACAAAAATAAAGTCAGATTTTACCTATTTTTGAAATGGATATTTTTGTTAAAACATTCATAAACATGCTTTTAATCCTATACTATGGAAAAATATGATGAAAAATTATAAAATTCGGGCACGGAAGCAAATATTTATATAATTTTTTACAAAAATAAAGTCAGATTTTACCTATTTTTGATGAATACGTTGTATATTGTAAGCTTCATTGGCTGGATTCTAAAATACCTACCACACTTGAAATAGCAATTTTCTTAATGCAATGTTTTCTTTTACGTAAATTATGATGAAAAATCATAAAATTCGGTTGCGGAAGCAAATATTTATATGATTTTTTACAAAAATAAAATCAGATTTTACCTATTTTTGAAATGGTTATTTTTGTTAAAACATTCATGAACATACTTTTGGACCTATACTATGGATAATTTTAGCATTGGACATGCAAAAGTGACCATAACTTGGTACCAATCAGATAATAAACATTTAATTTTTTGGTGTCATTTTAATGAATACGTTGTATATAGTAAGCTACATGGGCTGGATTCTAGAATACCAACCATACTTGAAATAGCAATTTTCTTGTTGCAATGTTTTCTTTTAGCTAAAATATGATGAAAAATCATAAAATTCGGGCGAGGAAGCAAATATTTATATGATATTTTACAAAATAAAGTCAGATTTTACCTATTTTTAAAATTGATATTTTTGTTAGAACATTCCTAAACATGCTTTTAATCCTATACTATGGAAAAATATGATGAAAAATTATAAAATTCGGGCACGGAAGCAAATATTTATATAATTTTTTACAAAAAGAAGTCAGATTTTACCTATTTTTGATGAATACGTTGTATGTTGTAAGCTTCATTGGCTGGATTCTAGAATACCTACAGTAGTTGTGAGCTCCCATTTGGCGACCGTAGTCTCAAATTTGCATATTGGTCATTTATAGATTATGGCTTGATTAATTTGCATATAGTACAGTTTTGAAAATGATTTCGTCTGGTCTTTTGTCGTAGGCTTAGGTATTGTCTGGCTCTACAAAGGGGCTGACCTGTAAAAGTTATAAAGTTTGTGGTTCTTTGTTGGCAAGTGTTTCTTTTGTTATGTATAGCCATTTCATTCAAAATATTTACTTAGATACCGTGAAATTTTTTGAAAAGGTTTTGTACCTGTAAGAATTGACAAAAGCCGAAAGTTATGTAGGATTTGTATTTGTATCGAAAACTAGCAGGTTTATACAGTGAGAAATACGGTCATTATTGGGATTTTTCTTAAAGGCATTTCATTCAGAAAATGGACATCTGCAAAAGTTATAAAAGATTAGTGAAATAATGGTTGTTTGTTGACAAGTGCGTTTCTTTTGTTATGTATAAATCTTTTGAAGCCAGACCTTTCATTCAAAATATTTACTTAAATAACGTGAGATTTTTTGAAAAGATTTTGAACCTGCAAGAATTGACAAAAGCCGAAAGTTATGTATGAAATCATGTATCGAAAACAGGCAGGTGTTCATACGCAGGTTTGTACAGTGAGAAATTTAGGTCTGTTTGATATTCGAAATATTTTTCTAATTTCTGATGGATATAGAGATAAATTAGGGTTGAGAGAGAGAGAGAGAGAGAGAGAGAGAGAGAGAGAGAGAGAGAGAGAAAGCATATATATATATATATGTATATATATATATATATATATATATATATATATATATATATAACGTATAAATATGAGACCAATTCTTATACAATTCATTTTGGTGGAGACGACCTGAGGAGCTGCACGAAAATATTCAAGTAAGAAAATATTGAAATTATTACATTTACTATTATTTATTTATTTATTTGTTTATTGTATAGACATGGACTTTTCAAAGTTAAACCAGAGAGGTGTATTGGCAGATTTAAAACCCCGTAAGAAAATTAACGAATTGGAAAAAGACACATTGTATCGCTTGTTTGATTTAAAAGCTGTGAAAACCACATTTGGAAGAAAAATAATCGCGGAATTAGATGATTTTATTGTATATCTACCCGCACGTTTCGATGATTTAACAGACAAAGATATATCTCAGCTTAAGAAGTCTGTCACCCATTGGGGTATTAAATATACAGGAATGAAGAAATATGGATCCGCTGGCCGAGAGACTCCTCTATTAGAATTTGTACAAATGTAATATTTTACTTATTATGAATAAATAATAACAATATCTAATATTCTTTGTATATGTTATGATAATAATAATAAATATCCAGTATTTGTTTATGATTTTTTAGTATTATTTCTATTTCCCTACAGACAACATGTGTTCCAATTTCCAACACCCGTTTTCAGCTATTATCGGTGGTCCTTCAGGGTGTGGAAAATCGTATTTTGTTAAAAAATTTTTAGATAATATAAGTGAAATGAGTGATACTAACTTTATGAAAATATCCTGGCATTACGGTGCATGGCAGGAATTATTCGCTACTATACATAATGTAGAATTTGTTGAGGGTTTGCCCGATATTGATAGTTTGGATGGAAAGCATCCTCAACTACTTATTATAGATGATTTGATGTCTGAAACAGATCAGAGAGTTGTGGATATTTTTACAAAATGGTCTCATCATAAAAATTTGTCAGTATTTTTTCTTACTCAAAATATATTTCATCAAGGGAAGGGACAACGAGACATATCTTTAAATGCTAATTACATAATTTATTTTAAAAATCCACGAGACAAGGCACAAATATTACATTTATCGAGACAAGTATTTCCTGAAAATACAAAATTTATTCAAGAAGCCTATCGTGACGCAACTTCAGAACCACATGGATATTTAATTTTTGATCTTAAACAAAATACACCTGATTGGTTGCGTTTTCGTACGTCACGTGATGGGTTTACGTATGTTTATTTACCTAAAAACAAGTATAAATACAATACCATACATATGCCTGTAGTTATTTCGTAACAATGAGTAAAGCTGTAATAAACAATGCAGATTATCTGCGAGCTCTTCACAAATTAAAAGCAAAGGATAGATTAACGTTATTAAAAAACGCTGATTGTAACTCTGTTAAATGTATTTGCGAATGCGTTTATAATATTATGCATGGCACAATACCTCTCAGTCGCAAACAACAGGCTAATCTTGTCAGACATAAGAAAACATTACGTAAACTTATAAAGTCAGGGGATAGTTGGAAAACAAAAAAACGTGTATTAGTACAATCAGGCGGAGCATTTCTACCTTTTTTACTAGCTCCCCTCTTAACCGGTGTTTTAAGTAGTTTATTTAAAAATTAAAATGGAACATGCTAAAAAGATGGTCTTAATATCATCGGAGAATTTAAATCGTTTACGTAATAGTAATAATAATAATAATAATATAAGTGAAGAAACAATAACTAGTCAACTAGATAAAGACATGCGAACTATTTTAAATTTAAAAATATCAGAATATGAGAAATGGGTAATGTACCAAGAAATATTACAAAGATATTTATACTTTCAAAAACAAAATAGAGAACCAATAAAATTACCTATAGAACATGAATTCACTTCAGTTTCAAAGTTAACTTTGGGGAAGAAAGAGAAAGAAGAAGACGAGAAAGACGGTTTCAAAAATATATTAAATATTATCCCAAAATCTCAAAAAGAAAAAGCTCGACTATTACTAGAAAGATTAAAATTAGACAAGACAGGTACGTGGGATTCCTCTGGAACAGTTTCAATTCGTGATAAACAAATTCCGAAATCAAATATAACAGATTTAGTTGTGGATATCGTCGGACGTAAGAAACGTACTAGTCCTGTAGGGTGGGAACAGTTTTTAGATACATTGAAAGAAATAAACATTCCGACAGAAATAATTAATAATCCTCAAAGGAAAAAAAAATTTACTGCGATATCTCCCAGACAAGTTCCTATAAATCATAAAAGGAAACGGGAATATATACAAGACGACACTAGAGAATCAGCGAAAAAAATTGAATGGAAACGATTTTCATTATAGAATGGATAAGAGTCTAGCAAAAATTTATTTTAATGAATCAGACCCTGCAGGTTTCTCAGGAGTTAATAACTTAATAAAATCCGTGAAAGGAAAGTACAATGCAAAAGATGTAAGAAAATGGATTAGCTCACAAGAATCGTATACTTTGCATAGGCCAGCACGAAAAAAATTTGTAAGAAATAAATATAGAGTTTCAAACATAAACGATCTCTTTCAGGCGGATCTTAATGACATGCGCAAGTTAAGCCGTTACAACGATAATTACAAATATATTTTAACAGTAATCGATGTATTTAGCAGGTATGCATGGGCTATTCCCTTAAAAGATAAGAAACCCGGTTCCGTTATTCAAGCATTTGAAAATATATTTAATGACAGAAAACCAGTGTGTTTACAGACGGATAAAGGGTCGGAATTTATTGCAAAATCAGTAAAGTCCTTTTTAAGGGAAAAAGATATTAAATTCTATGTCACTCAAAATCCTGATGTAAAAGCATGTATTGTTGAAAGATTTAATAGAACTTTGAAAACAAAAATGTATCGTTATTTTACATATAAAAATACATACAGATACGTTGATGTATTACAGAATTTGATTAATGCATATAATAAAACAAAACATCGAACTATAAAATTAGCTCCCTGTGAGGTAAATGATAAAAATATATTAGAAATTTGAAGAAATCAGCGTAAAATAAAACAAAACGTAAAAGATATTCATAAGGATAAAATTAAAATTGGAGATATTGTTAGAATATCTAAACACAAAAATATATTTGAAAAAGGTTATGAATCTAACTGGAGTGAGGAATTATTTAAAGTGTATGCTATTATTAATAGAACACCAGTTGTTTATAAATTAAAAGATTTAAATAACGAAGTGATAGAGGGCACTTTTTACAAAGACGAGCTCCAGCCAGTAAATATAGAATCTGATACTACGTATAAAATTGATAAGGTTCTAGCTTCTAGGGGAACCGGTGTCAGAAAAGAGCTGTACGTGAAGTGGAAAGGTTATAGTGAAAAATTTAATAGCTGGATTCCCGCAGACTCAATTTATCTATTAAATAATGAATGAAAAAGATTTTTTTATAACATTGCCTAGCAATAATTCTATGCAATATTTTCCTGATAATAAAACTACTCGTTATACTACACAATTACCTCATAGTATAAAATTAGAAGGGTCTTGGGAAGTAGCATTAGCTGAAATTATTTTTCCTTGTTCAATTTACAATATTAATGAAAGAGAAAACAATATTGATTTGAAAATAAAATCAAGGAGAGAAGGGGTAAAGTTAGTACAGACAAAAATTCCTACAAAAAATTATGAAAGCATTGACAGAGTGTTGCATGAAATGAATAAAAATGTAGAAGTTAATGAATATGTGGCATTCTCGTATGATAACACAGAGAAACGAGTTATAACAAAAATCAAAGATGAGAACGTATGTTCTCTGAAATTATCTCATCGTTTAGCATTGCAACTGGGCTACCCCCCATTTACTGACATATGTAAGCAGAGAGCTTCTATTAACTTACCTAATTTAATATTAGGCATTCCGCCTCAATTATTTGTTTATTGTGACATTATTGAACCTCAAATGGTTGGTGACGTGGTTACACAATTGCTAAGAATTGTGCATATTAAAACCGATAAATACGTGTTCGGATCTAACGAAATGATTTCGTACACCCAGCCTCATTACGTACCGATTTTGAGAAGAGAATTTTCAAATATAGAAATAGATATAAGAACACAGGATGGTTGTTCTACACCATTTCAGTTCGGGACATTGTGTGTTAAAGTTCATTTCCGACGAGTATCATCATCAACATGAAAATCTGCCCGTATCAGGAATATTACAAAGCGCAAGCAGGAAGTGGTATTGGAACAGTATACAGAGGAAGTCAACATCAAAGGGGTCATGGAATAGGAAGTTTCTTTAGTGGGTTATTTAGAAGTATTTTACCGTTATTAAAGAAAGGGGTAGGGGCAATCGGTAAAGAAGCACTTAACACAGGCGCTCATTTTCTGGGCGATCTGTCTCAAAATCAGTCTCCTAAAGAATCATTCAAGAAACGTATTGCAGAAGCGGGTTTAAATTTAAAACGTAAAGCTGAAGACAAGATTGAAAAAATTTTGACCGGATCAGGCTATAAAAAGAAAAGAACTGGTAAGAAGTCTACGCATTCGAAAAGTTTACTTGCTACAGTAAACAACAAGAAAAAAAAAGAAAGCGGTCTAGACTGTCAGATATATTCGATTAAAAAATGGCATTCTTACATGCACAGTCTTGTGAATGTATAAAAACCGAACTAGATCTATTTGCTTTACCACCAACTCAAACTAGTATTGAGAGTGGACAATGGGTTAATTATAAACCCCTTTCGTCAATTACCGAAGATGGTCCTCTTGAATTTGTAATACCCGGTCATGGAGAAGATTATCTTGATTTATCTCAAACAATGATTTATATAAACGCTAAAGTTCTTAAAACCGATAACTCTTCTCTAGTTGCAACAGATAACGTGGGACCCGTTAATAACTGGCTACATTCTATTTTTAGTCAAGTCGATGTATATTTAAATCAAAAACTTGTATCTCCTCCAAATAATACTTACGCCTACAGAGCTTATATTGAAACGTTATTAAACTATGGTAAAGATGCAAAAATATCTCATCTGACTTCATCTTTATGGTATACGGATACAGCTGGAAAAATGAATTATACAGATGTAGGGACTAATTCCGGATATGAAAAACGTCAAAAATTTGTGGAGAATAGTAAAAATGTCGACATGATTGGTCATCTTCATGCTGATATATTCAACCAGGAAAAGTTTTTACTTAACGGTGTTGAAATGAGAGTAAGATTAGTTCGTTCGAGGGATAGTTTCCATTTAATGGGACATGATCCAGATTTCAAAGTACAAATTAATGAGGCTACATTACTTGTCCGTCGCGTTAAGCTAAATCCCAGTATTTTATTAGCACATAATAGAGCTTTAGAATCAGCAACAGCTAAATATCCTATAACGAGATCAGAAGTTAAGTCTTTTGTTATACCGTCTCAAGTAATGGGAAAATCTATGGATAATATCTTCTTAGGTCAACTACCTAAAAGATGTATAATAGGTTTTGTCTCTAATAAAGCTTACAATGGCGACTACAAAAAGAACCCGTTCAACTTTGAGAACTTTAAAATAAATTATTTATCGCTTTGTGTAAATGGACAACAGATGCCCTCGAAACCGCTGCAACCCTCATTTGGCAACACAAAATCATACATTCAGATGTACAACACTTTATTTTCCGGGACAGGTATACATTTTGGAAATACTGGCAATGAAATCGACAGAGATAACTATCCTGATGGGTATTGTTTAACTGCATTTGATTTAACTCCTGACCTATCTGCTAATTCAATGTTACATTGGAATTTGACACGTCATGGTTCTTTAAGAATTGAAGTGGGATTTGAAACTGCTTTAACAGATACCGTAAATTGTGTCACTTACGCTGAATTTGATAATATTATTGAAATAGATAAGAACAGAAATGTTATTATAGATTATGGTAGTTAGTTAAGATATATTTATATAAAATGTATTTGTATTTGTATTAGAATTTTAATATAATTTAACATTACTGAATATTGTTTGTTTGTAATAATTCCCCTATGTATATTCCTTCATCATACATAGTAAGAGCAGTCATACAGATGCATTCACGTTGTTTATTAGAAATGTACGCTTCTTTTATTTTACGTGTATTTCGAAAATATTTTAAAAATACAGGTCATTATGGTGTTTATGCCGCTAATAGATTACCAAGACATGTTAATTTTCCATGCACACTTATTGTTAATAGCGATAGTGACAAATTACCCGGAACTCATTGGTTTGCAGTTTATATAGATCGAGAAGGGAACGGAACATATTTTGACAGCTATGGCCGACCACCATTTGTGAAATCACACATAACGTTCTTAAAAAGAAACACTAAGAATTGGACTTTTAACACAACCCCATTACAAGATTATACGACGACTGTATGTGGTTACTATTGTCTGGTGTATTTACTATTTAGAGTTAATAATTATAAACATGATGATTTTATAAAAATGTTTAACAAAAATAATAGTAAATATAAGAACGATATGTTCATTAAATATATGTTTTGTCGTTATTTTAATAAAGAGTCATAAATTTTAATTATATTTATTTATTTTTTTTTTTTTTATATATACAATAACAATAATATCAATATTGGTAATTGATGCCCCAAACTCCCGGAGGTGGGTGGTGCCTGTGATAAAAGTTCATGGGCGACTCCACATCGATAGCATCCCAGTTCTCGGGTTCTGAATCCTGTTACAAGTAAAAGATTATTAATAATAGTAATGATAATAGTAATATTATTATTAGTACATACATCAACCATGGAAGGGATGTTTTCCATTTCCCCCTCCTCTTCCTCTTCGGGGAAGTACGTCAGCAGCTGCACGTATAACAGGAACAAATTTTTTATTAATACCAATAAAATATTAACAATAAATAAATATTTAAACATACCTCAGGATCCAGGATGACATCGTCACCCCATTCCCATCCCAGAACTTCAGAGTCGGTTGTGTAGTTCGTGGACATTTTCGTAAGATTAAATGTCTTCTAGAAATTATCTGCGTTATATAGGACAGAATGGTGAAGGCCCCTCCCCTAGTGTAGTAGGGGTAACAAAGAAACCACCACATTCATAGAAACGTGAAAGCGATTTCTTTGTGTTGTACAAACTAGATGTGTTTAAATATTTTAACTATACCTTACTTACTTGTTAATTTATTATTATTATTATTATTATTATTATTATTATCTGAAATTACGGGGCAAGGTTTTAATTCTTCTGAGTAATAATGAAATGATTAGTTAAACATACATTTATTTAAAGTAATAAAATTATAAATTAAATATTATTACTTACAGTTTTAATCTTACAACTAAAATACTTATTGATACTTATATATATATATTTATTTATTTTTTTTGATACCATATGGTAGACTATTTATATCGTCTACTAGACGTCGTTTCATAAAATTAATACCAAATGTCTTTTTTTCCTTTTTTGTTAAAACTTTATGATCTGTTGTACATCTAATTCTATTATATTCTAACACGATGTTATTTCTATCTTTATTAAGAACTAAATTTTTTAAACAATTAAAATTTACAACTTTACTTGTTTTATAATTTAAAGTTATTCCTTTGACTTTACAAACTTCTTTTATTTCACCAGTATGTGGTGAAAAGACTCTATAGCTATAATTTTTTGGTCCTCCTGAAACAAATTCTATTATATAACTGTCAGTACCATATCCTTCTAACTCATTTGTCAAATCACCAAGGTAATTACCTATAGGTGGTTCATATTCACCAGGAGAGTGACAGTATATAATAGAATCAGTATCATAGTATAATACATTTCTACCTAGGGGTTCTAAAAATGAATATAATTTTAATCGGGCTTGTGCTGTGGTATAAGCACCCAAGACAACGTTAGCTGTTTTTAATTGTATAATAGATTCATCATTACGAGTATAACTCACATATAACATATGATCTCCAGCGGGGATAATTCTATTGACTTGCAATGCCGGATTAGCAAGCATCTCATATAATTCCTCGGCTGTAGACACCGTAGATGTAGTCACCCTATTTTCTGTTTGAGCAAATTTTCCTGTAATAAAAGTAAAATTTGGTTATAACGAAATACATGTTATATAATTATTATTTCATCTTACCCCAGAATGAATTCAACATTAGTTTAGCTATAGAACGTTTTCCAGCATTTTTTTCAATTTGGGAAGAATCCAGTGAAATACCTTCGTTTATTTTATAAGATCGTATATATTCATCTTTAGACACGTCGTCTGTGCAATCTGCAGGATAACCGCTGGCTTCCTGTTTCATTTTTAAAAAATTGTTTACATAGTCTACAAATAAACCACCAGTTTCAGTATCTCGGTTGTACATTGTCACTTCATATTGCCAAATCTCGTATATTTTTATAATTTTATAACCCATAGACACAGCGCAACGTACTTCATCCACTACCCATGTTCCAAGAAATTGTCTTTCTATATCAGTATGATTACATATGTCTTGTTGTAGTTCATCACAGCATGTACGGCATAAAACAAACATAAGTTTTCCATGTGCTTTTCGCGGTAACACGGGGTGAAAAAGATCAGTAGGCGGTAATACAACGCACTTAATTAACCCTTCAACTTTGTCAATATTATTATTAGGACACAAAATATTACATTCAGCCCCTATAAAAATTTTCGGATGACCTACAGGATACTTGCCATATTTGCAAATATACGGGTAAAGTGAACAAACATCTACGTATTTAATTTTCTCGTTATTTTCAACTTTTTTATACAATACAGTACAGCCTGTTCTCCCCCCGAATAACGCATCCCTTGGCTGTAACGGAACATTATTTAAAATTTCATGGTTATTCAACATTTCATTTAAATTTTTATCATTTTTTAACTCTTTTCGAAATTCGCATTCCCATATTGTAATAACAGTGTAACCCAAATTTCTAATTTTGTTCAATTTTTCTATTGTTCTATCATATCTATCATCCAGTGTTTCTTTTGACGCATTAAATACTGGCTGATTTCTTTTTGTTTTATAACACAAAGTACACCCATGCCAAAAACAACCGAGAAATTCAAACACTAGCTTATGCGATGCGCAATAACCATCAACTTTAAATAAGTTACCAATTATAGCCTCCGTTCCATTTCCTGCGTGTTGTATAGATATACCTCTTATATTTTCTTGATGTATTAACCACGATAACGCTATTTTAGACTGGTTGTCTTTCATACGGTAACCTTTTTGCGGTACAATAGCTATTATATCGGTTTTCAGGTATACTCTACGAAATACTCTATTGCAGGCTGATGCTATAGTAACAGATTCCGAGAATGGACATACCTTAGAGTCTTGTAGGAAATTAGTTCGGAATTTATCACAAGCCATTCGTAATATATTCACGTCTGCTATACAATACTCTACGATTTCTTTCCGCATATCAAATATAGCATTTTCCTGTACCTGTTTATTGTACCAGGCTAAAAAGTTTTGACGTATAGAACTAGTCATGCTGTCTACCCCATAATATTCAGTAGAAGGTAATGGTCCAACATAATTTTTATTTTCCAGTTTATTAAAAAAATGAGGAAAATAACCTTTTTTTATTGTAGATGGTAAATCCATAGTTTTAGGCAATGAAGATAGAGGCATCGGTAGATAATTTATTGAGTCTAAAAATCTGATGTGATTGTATTGTATCATTAAAATTTTGCAACCGTTTAAAATTAATTTCGGTTTAATATTCTCTTCTTCTACTAAATATTTCAAAATAAATTGACTATCGAAGGCTTTTGCATTATGTGCGATGCATACCACTGAAGAAAACGAATTTCTAGGGAGAAATACATATTCCAAAAAATGTTTAATTGGATCTTTTGTATAAATATGTTGTCGTATGCCGCATGAACTACAAAAGTTTTTTAAGTCGAAACTATTGTAACAAGCGGAACACGATTGCTGTATTACACATAAATTTACTTCATGTTCAAAATTACCATTATCGGTAGGTTTTTCTTGACGTGTTTCAAAATCATAATAAATAAACAAGCTATTGTCTCTAGCTATTGTTTTATCTTTCAGCATGTAACATAAATGTCCAGATTTTTTATAATTTTCACACATATTACAATATATCTCACCACAAACATGTTGACGAAATTTTCTTTCATTAAGGTATACTTTTAAACATTTATCACATTTTTTTATTTATTTACATACTGAAATTTTATGATTATCGAAACATTTTTGTCCTCGAAAACTTCTTCCACATATATCACATTTAATGAAGTTGAGAATAATAGAGCATTGCGGAGAATGTTTGCGTAAATAACAAATATTTTCACACGAGTGCCGGGCTCTTACGTTGTAAGCTACGTGACATTCTTCGCAAAAATATTTGCAAGAAAACGCTGCTGTTAAACTTTTTATAACATTGTAATGCTTTTGATGGTACAGAAGATTCAGTCTTGGAAGTTTTTTATGTTTTGATCCCTCAAATATCACCTTCCCGCGACTATTATGCTGATATACACATATGTTATATTGAGAATAATACCGTTGGAACTCTGTAAGTTCATCTATGCCTGCTCCGTTTTCAGGGATATGTACATTTGCCTTTAAACATAATTCACGTGCCCTCAAGCTTAGAATACCTTGTTTGTTATTTACTAAGTTTTTAAAACTTTGTTCTTTATTACACAGGGCTTCTGCAACTATGAGTGCTCTTGGAAGACATGAATTATCATTATTCATAATCTCTATAACCCCATATTTTCTGCGACTAGCTTCAGCAAATAAAAAACCATGACGTTTTCCTAGACCTGTAGGCATAGAAACCTTGGTCAATTCTATGGAGAATTCTCCGTCAGAAAAAATTTCTTTATTGCTTTGTAAGATTTTCTCCAGAGATTCCCACACAGCATCAATATGTAGCTGATCTGCCCGTCGAAAACTCAACCATGCAGGTCCTTGTTCTAATAAGGGCGTATGAAAAACGAATCCCACGTAATCCGATGGTTCTGTAGACTCCATTACAAATTCTGTAACACTTTTTACACAGTCATAGAACCATTGTATAGGGTCTTCACCTCTTGGAGGGTCGTTAATGTTGAACGTCACTTTTCGCCCCTTTAAATTAAATCTTCGGCAATGACTCTCTTGATCCAGAGCTATTGTATAACGGACAACACCGGCTCCACTCTGATTAAGACTCTCATCAATGATGGCTTCACACGTTTGAAAAAATGCATTAAAATTCTCTTGAACCTCATCTCTTCTTACAGCAGTCTCAATAATTCCTTCACAGATGTTAAAGAACTCAGTATATTGCGGGTCCATCTTGTCACCGTTTCAATGTTATGAAGAAACTAACGCTTTCTATTTATTTGATTCCAATATAAATATATATATTTGCTTAATAGCGCATGAATGGGGAGAAACTACCTGAGTGAGGCTATTGTGTGGGTTCTGCTACCCTTAGTCCTTTGTATTCAAACTTAACACGGTTTACCGTTAACAGTACGAGATTTCCTTACCTGATTCACTGAACTTGGGGATATTATACAAAATTCTTATTTGAATTAATTGAATAGAAACTATAAAGGTTACTAAGTAAGTTGTTAATATTATTATATATATAATCACGACATTTGAAAGGTTGTAGATATTAAAATTAATTTATTTAATTTTTAAATTATATATTTCTTTTCTGTTTCAATAAATTCATGTATACATATCAAATCTTTATAAGTCTTATAATAATAATACGTAAATAGCTCAATATAAAGATTCTTAAAAACTACATTTTCTATATGTATATATTTGTACAGGCTTACATCTAACTTATACTTAAATCTTATACTATATACAGCTATGTCTTGAATTATTTTCTTATAAATATTATATATATTAAAGTATTTAACATTATATTTTAAAATATTCTGAGTTATTACTAATTCTAAACTAATTAAATTCTCTATATATTCTCTGTTTAACACTAGATATTTGTTATTTATTTGATATTTCAGCTGTCCTTTGGGAATTACTGTGAATTGTTTACCGCACATCATATATTTTTTATTTAGGGGAGCTTCTCCAGATTGAACAAATTTTAAAAAATTTATAAATTTATTGAAGTCAAGAACATTGAAATATAATTTTTTGTACACATCACCGAGCACTCGCACTACTACCTGCATACCATAATTAGGGTCAAGACCTATGGATATGAAAGCTTTTCTATTCTTGCCTAGAGGAATGGCTAGAACATCCAACAATCGGTCATTGTTGTCGCGGATATCTTTGTTTGGCGGAATAAGATATTTGTAATCTACAGTTGCTGCTGCTCCAACGAGGACATCAAGTTGATTGTCAGGAAATAACTCAGGAAAATCGACGTCATCATTATCCGGGGGATTTTCCTCACTATAATCGAGTTGCTGACCGTACGGTTCACTAGACTCGCCTGCAGACAAACAAGGTCGCTTGAACTCCTCCGAATAAACCTCTTCATCTCGATGTCTCTTTAAACTTTTTGTATCCTCTGACCATATTGAAGATACCGTCTTATCAAGTATCT
The DNA here is from genome assembly GCA_035578165.1 of Stenolophus ochropezus. NCBI lineage: Eukaryota > Metazoa > Arthropoda > Insecta > Coleoptera > Carabidae > Stenolophus > Stenolophus ochropezus. The sequence continues at coordinate 112,363 of JAQOWZ010000197.1, read as the reverse complement.
CATCAACGATAGATGATGTATTTTCAGAGGTCATGGATGTCGTTGGAGATGGTTCACTAGCTATGACCAGCTGGGTTCGCACTGGAGATGTTAACCAGTCGCCGCTGTCGTCGTCGTCGTCGTCGATGAGGTTTATAACTTCCTCCACAGGTCCTCGGAGCTGAATGTTGGAGTGTACTATAATCTTCTCCTTACTGCTCGGACCATCTTCTGAAGGTACCAGATTATCGAGGTCCAATTCAAAAACGGATGCTGAAGCCATGATATTAACACACTTACACAGGTGTTGTATACTAGAGAGACCGATATTTTTCCTCTTTATATATATGTATTCATCTCCATCAGAATATCCCTAACTCCCTCAGAAATATATCTCTATCTCTTTCAGAAAATAAAAAAATATTTCGAATATCAAGCACCCCCAATAAGAAAATACTTATCAAACGACTGTATATCGTAAAGTCTCTAAATTTCTCACTGTATAAACCTGTACAGGTGCAAAATCTTTTCAAAAAATCTCACGTTATTTAAGTAAATATTTTGAATGAAAGGTCTGGCTTCAAAAGATTTATACATAACAAAAGAAACGCACTTGTCAACAAAGAACCATTATTTCACTAATCTTTTATAACTTTTGCAGATGTCCATTTTCTGAATGAAATGCCTTTAAGAAGAATCCCAATAATGATCGTATTTCTCACTGTATAAACCTGCTAGTTTTCGATACAATTACAAATCCTACATAACTTTCGGCTTTTGTCAATTCTTACAGGTACAAAATCTTTTCAAAAAATTTCACGGTATCTAAGTAAATATTTTGAATGAAATGGCTACACATAACAAAAGAAACACTTGCCAACAAAGAACCACAAACTTTATAACTTTTACAGGTCAGCCCCTTTGTAGAGCTCACGTTATTTAAGTAAATATTTTGAATGAAAGGTCTGGCTTCAAAAGATTTATACATAACAAAAGAAACGCACTTGTCAACAAACAACCATTATTTCACTAATCTTTTATAACTTTTGCAGATGTCCATTTTCTGAATGAAATGCCTTTAAGAAGAATCCCAATAATGACCGTATTTCTCACTGTATAAACCTGCTAGTTTTCGATACAATTACAAATCCTACATAACTTTCGGCTTTTGTCAATTCTTACAGGTACAAAATCTTTTCAAAAAATTTCACGGTATCTAAGTAAATATTTTGAATGAAATGGCTACACATAACAAAAGAAACACTTGCCAACAAAGAACCACAAACTTTATAACTTTTACAGGTCAGCCCCTTTGTAGAGCTCACGTTATTTAAGTAAATATTTTGAATGAAAGGTCTGGCTTCAAAAGATTTATACATAACAAAAGAAACGCACTTGTCAACAAACAACCATTATTTCACTAATCTTTTATAACTTTTGCAGATGTCCATTTTCTGAATGAAATGCCTTTAAGAAGAATCCCAATAATGACCGTATTTCTCACTGTATAAACCTGCTAGTTTTCGATACAAATACAAATCCTACATAACTTTCGGCTTTTGTCAATTCTTACAGGTACAAAATCTTTTCAAAAAATTTCACGGTATCTAAGTAAATATTTTGAATGAAATGGCTATACATAACAAAAGAAACACTTGCCAACAAAGAACCACAAACTTTATAACTTTTACAGGTCAGCCCCTTTGTAGAGCCAGACAATACCTAAGCGTACGACAAAAGACCAGACGAAATCATTTTCAAAACTGTACTATATGCAAATTAATCAAGCCATAATCTATAAATGACCAATATGCAAATTTGAGACTACGGTCGCCAAATGGGGGCTCACAACTACTACCTACCACACTTGAAATAGCAATTTTCTTGTTGCAATGTTTTCTTTTACCTAAATTATGATGAAATATCATAAAATTCCGGCGCGGAAGCAAATATTTATATGATTTTTACAAAAATAAAGTCAGATTTTACATATTTTTGAAATGGTTATTTTTGTTAAAACATTCATGAACATGCTTTTGGAACTATACTATGGATAAAATAAGATGAAAAATTATAAAATTCGGGCGCGAAAGCAAATATTTATATGATTTTTTACAAAAATAAAGTCAGATTTGACATATTTTTAATTAATACGTTGTATATTGTAAGCTACATGGACTGGATTCTAGACTACCTACCACACTGAAAATAGCAATTTACTTGTTGCAATGTTTTCTTTTAGCTAAAATATAATAAAAAATCATAAAATTCGGGCGCGGAAGCAAATATTTATATAATTTTTTTCATAAATAAAGTCAGATTTTAACTATTCTTGAAATGGATATTTTTATTAAAACATTCATAAACATGCATTTCGACCTATACTATGGATAAAATATAATGAAAAATTATAAAATTCGGGCGCGGAAGCAAATATTTATATGATTTTTTTACAAAAATAAAGTCAGATTTTACCTATTTTTGATTAATACGTTGTATATCGCAAGCTACATTGGCTGGATTCTAGAATACCCACCACACTTGAAATAGCAATTTTCTTGTTGCAATGTTTTCTTTTAGCTAAAATATGATGAAAAATTACAAAATTCGGGCGCGGAAGCAAATATTTATATGATTTTTTACAAAAATAAAGTCAGATTATTCCTATTTTTGATGAATACTTTGTATATTGTAAGCTACATGGACTGGATTCTAGAATACCTACCACACTTGAAATAGCAATTTTGTTGATGCAATGTTTTCTTTTAACTAATATATGATGAAAAATCATAAAATTCAGGCGCGGAAGCAAATATTTATATGATTTTTTACAAAAATAAAGTCAGATTTTACCTATTTTTGAAATGGATATTTTTGTTAAAACTTTCAGAAACATGGTTTTGGACCTATACTATGGATAAAATATGATGAAAAATTATAAAATTCGGGCGCAGAAGCAAATATTTATATAATTTTTTACAAAAATAAAGTCAGATTTTACCTATTTTTGATGAATATGTTGTATATTGTAAGCTTCATTGGCTGGATTCTAGAATACCTGCTACACTTGAAATAGAAATTTTCTTGTTGCAATGTTTTCTTTTACGTAAATTATGATGAAAAATCATAAAATTCGGGCGCGGAAGCAAATATTTATATGATTTTTTACAAAAATAAAGTCAGATTTTACCTATTTTTGAAATGGTTATTTTTGTTATAACATTCATGAACATACTTTTGGACCTATACTATGGATAATTTTAGCATTGGACATGCAAAAGTGACTATAACTTGGTACTAATCAGATAATAAACATTTAATTTTTTGGTGTCATTTTAATGAATACGTTGTATATTGTAAGCTACATAAGCTTGATTCTAGAATACCTACCACACTTGAAATAGCAATTTTCTGGTTGCAATGTTTTCTTTTACCTACATTATGATGAAAAATCATAAATTTTGGGCGCGGAAGCAAATATTTATATGATTTTTTACAAAAATAATGTCAGATTTTACCTATTTTTGAAATGGATATTTTTGTTAAAACATTCATAAACATGCTTTTGAACCTATACTATGGATAAAATAAGATGAAAAATTATAAAATTCGGGCGCGGAAGCAAATATTTATATAATTTTTTACAAAAATAAAGTCAGATTTTACCTATTATTGATGAATACGTTGTATATTGTAAGCTACATGGGCTGGATTCTAGAATACATATCACACTTGAAATAGCAATTTTCTTGTTGCAATGTTTTCTTTTAGCTAAAATATGATAAAAAATCATAAAATTCGGACGCGGAAGCAAATATTTATATGATTTTTTTACAAAAATAAAGGAAGATTTTACCTATTTGTGAAATGTTTATTTTTGTTAAAACATTCATGAACATACTTTTGGACCTATACTATGGATAATTTTAGCATTGGACATGCAAAAGTGACCATAACTTGGTACCAATCAGATAATAAACATTTAATTTTTTGGTGTCATAATAATGAATACGTTGTATATTTAAGCTACATGGGCTGGATTCTAGAATACCAACCATACTTGAAATAGCAATTTTCTTGTTGCAATGTTTTCTTTTACCTAAATTATGATGAAAAATCATAAAATTCGGGCGCGGAAGCAAATATTTATATGATATTTTACAAAAATAATGTCAGATTTTACCTATTTTTGATGAATACGTTGTATATCGCAAGCTACATGGGCTGGATTCTAGAATACCCACCACACTTGAAATAGCAATTTTCTTGTTGCAATGTTTTCTCTTAGCTAAAATATGATGAAAAATCATAAAATTCGGGCGCGGAAGCAAATATTTATATGATATTTTACAAAAATAAAGTCAGATTTTACCTATTTTTGAAAAGGATATATTTGTTAAAACAGTCATAAACATGCTTTTAATCCTATACTATGGAAAAATATAATAAAAAATTATAATATTCGGGCACGGAAGCAAATATTTATATAATTTTTTACAAAAATAAAGTCAGATTTTACGTATTTTTTATGAATACGTTGTATATTGTAAGCTTCATTGGCTGGATTCTAGAATACCTACCACACTTGAAATAGCAATTTTCTTGTTGCAATGTTTTCTTTTAACTAAATTATGATGAAAAATCATAAAATTCGGGTGCGGAAACAAATATTTATATGATTTTTTACAATTAAGTCAGATTTTACCTTTTTTTGAAATGGTTATGTTTGTTAAAACATTCATGAACATGCATTTGGACCTATACCATGGATAATTGTAGCATTGGACATGCTAAAGTGACCATAACTTGGTACCGATCAGATAATAAACATTTAATTTTTGGTGTCGTTTCAATGAATACGTTGTATATTGTAAGCTACATGGGCTGGATTCTAGAATACCAACCATACTTGAAATAGCAATTTTCTTGTTGCAATGTTTTCTTTTACCTAAATTATGATGAAAAATCATAAAATTCGGGCGCGGAAGCAAATATTTATATGATATTTTACAAAAATAATGTCAGATTTTACCTATTTTTGATGAATACGTTGTATATCGCAAGCTACATGGGCTGGATTCTAGAATACCAACCATACTTGAAATAGCAATTTTCTTGTTGCAATGTTTTCTTTTACCTAAATTATGATGAAAAATCATAAAATTCGGGCGCGGAAGCAAATATTTATATGATTTTTTACAGAAATAATGTCAGATTTTACCTATTTTTGATGAATACGTTGTATATCGCAAGCTACATGGGCTGGATTCTAGAATACCAACCACACTTGAAATAGCAATTTTCTTGTTGCAATGTTTTCTTTTAGCTAAAATATGATGAAAAATCATAAAATTCGGGCGCGGAAGCAAAAATTTATATGATTTTTTACAAAAATAAAGTCAGATTTTACCTATTCTTGAAATGGATATATTTGTTAAAACATTCTTAAACATGCTTTTGGACCTATACTATGGATAAAATATGATAAAAAATTATAAAATTCGGGCGCGGAAGCAAATATTTATATGATTTTTTACAAAAATAAAGTCAGATTTGACATATTTTTAATTAATACGCTGTATATTGTAAGCTACATGGACTGGATTCTAGACTACCTACCACACTTAAAATAGCAATTTTCTTGTTGCAATGTTTTCTTTTAGCTAAAATATGATAAAAAATCATAAAATTCGGGCGCGGAAGCAAATATTTATATAATTTTTTTCATAAATAAAGTCTGATTTTAACTATTCTTTAAGTGGATATTTTTATTAAATCATTCATAAACATGCATTTCGACCTATACTATGGATAAAATATATTGAAAAATTATAAAATTCGGGCGTGGAAGCAAATATTTATATGATTTTTTACAAAAATAAAGTCAGATTATACCTATTTTTGATGAATACTTTGTATATTGTAAGCTACATGGACTGGATTCTAGAATACCTACCACACTTGAAATAGCAATTTTGTTGTTGCAATATTTTCTTTTAACTAAAATATGATGAAAAATCATAAAATTCAGGCGCAGAAGCAAATATTTATATGATTTTTTACAAAAATAAAGTCAGATTTTACCTATTTTTGAAATGGATATTTTTGTTAAAACATTCAGAAACATGGTTTTGGACCTATACTATGGATAAAATATGATTAAAAATTATAAAATTCGGGCGCAGAAGCAAATATTTATATGATATTTTACAAAAATAAAGTCAGATTTTACCTATTTTTGATGAATACTTTGTATATTGTAAGCTACATGGACTGGATTCTAGAATACCTACCACTCTTGAAATAGCAATTTTGTTGTTGCAATGTTTTCTTTTAGGTAAAATATGATGAAAAATCATAAAATTCGGGCGGGGAAGCAAATATTTATATGATTTTTTACTAAAATAAAGTCAGATTTTACCTATTTTTGAAATGGATATTTTTGTTAAAACATTCAGAAACATGGTTTTGGACCTATACTATGGATAAAATATGACAAAAAATTATAAAATTCGGGCGCGGAAGCAAATATTTATATGAATTTTTACAAAAATAAAGTCAGATTTCACCTATTTTTGATGAATACGTTGTATAATGTAAGCTTCATTGGCTGGATTCTAGAATACCTGCCACACTTGAAATAGCAATTTTTTTATTGCAATGTTTTCTTTTACCTAAATTATGATAAAATATTATAAAATTCGGGCGCGGAAGCAAATATTTATATGACTTTTTACAAATATAAAGTCAGATTTTACCTATTTTTGACTAATACGTTGTATATTGTAAGCTTCATTGGCTGGATTCTAGAATACCTACCACACTTGAAATAGCAATTTTCTTGTTGCAATGTTTTCTTGTACCTAAATTTTGATGAAAAATCATAAAATTCGGGCGCGGAAGCAAATATTTATATGATTTTTTTTACAAAAATAAAGTCAGATTTCACCTATTCTTGAAATGGATATTTTTGGTAAAACATTCATAAACATGCTTTTGGACCTATACTATGGATAAAATATGATGAAAAATTATAAAATTCGGGCGCGGAAGCAAATATTTATTTGTTTTTTACAAAAATAAAGTCAGATTTCACCTATTTTTCATGAATACTTTGTATATTGTAAGCTACATGGGCTTGATTCTAGAATACCTACCACACTTGAAATTGCAATTTTCTTGTTGCAATGTTTTCTTTTAGCTAAAGTATGATGAAAAATCATAAAATTCGGGCGCGGAAGCAAATATTTATATGATTTTTTACAAAAATAAATTCAGATTTTACCTATTTTTGATGAATACGTTGTATATTGTAAGCTTCATTGGCTGGATTCTAGAATACCTACCACATTTGAAATAACAAATTCCTTGTTGCAATGTGTTCTTTTACCTAAATTATGATGAAAAACCATAAAATTCGGGCGAGGAAGCAAATATTTATATGATTTTTTACAAAAATAAAGTCAGATTTAACCTATTCTTGAAATGGATATTTTTGTTAAAACATTCATAAACATGCTTTTGGACCTATACTTTGGATAAAATATAATGAAAAATTATAAAATTCGGTCACGGAAGCAAATATTTATATGATTTTTTACAAAAATAAAGTCAGATTTCACCTATTTTTGATGAATACGTTGTATATTGTAAGCTACATGGGCTGCATTCTAGAATACCCACCACACTTGAAATAGCAATATTCTTGTTGCAATGTTTTCTTTTAGCTAAAATATGATGAAAAATCATAAAATTCGGGCGCGGAAGCAAATATTTATATGATTTTTTACAAAAATAAAGTCAGATTTTACCTATTTTTGAAATGGATATTTTTGTTAAAACATTAATAAACATGTTTTTAAACCTATACTATGGATAAAATATGATGAAAAATTATAAAATTCGGGCGCGAAAGCAAATATTTATATAATTTTTTACAAAAATAAAGTTAGATTTTACATATTTTTGATGAATACGTGGTATATTGTAAGCTTCATTAGCTGGATTCTAGAATACCTACCACACTTGAAATAGCAATTTTCTTGCTGCAATGTTTTCTTTTACCTAAATTATGATGAAAAATCATAAAATTCTGGCGCGGAAGCAAATATTTATATGATTTTTTACAAAAATTATGTCAGATTTTACCTATTCTTGAAATGGATATTTTTGTTAAAACATTCATAAACATGCTTTTGGACCTATACTATGGATAAAATATGATGAAAAATTATAAAATTCGGGCGCGAAAGCAAATATTTATATAATTTTTTACAAAAATAAAGTTAGATTTTACATATTTTTGATGAATACGTGGTATATTGTAAGCTTCATTAGCTGGATTCTAGAATACCTACCACACTTGAAATAGCAATTTTCTTGTTGCAATGTTTTCTTTTACCTAAATTATGATAAAAAATCATAAAATTCTGGCGCGGAAGCAAATATTTATATGATTTTTTACAAAAATTATGTCAGATTTTACCTATTCTTGAAATGGATATTATTGTTAAAACATTCATAAACATGTTTTTGGACCTATACTATGGATAAAATATGATAAAAAATTATAAAATTCGGGCGCGGAAGCAAATATTTATATAATTTTTTACAAAAATGAAGTCAGATTTTACCTATTTTTGAAGAATACGTTGTATATTGTAAGCTACATGGGCTGGATTCTAAAATACCTATCACACTTGAAATAGCAATTTTCTTGTTGCAATGTTTTCTTTTAGCTAAAATATAAAGAAAAATCATAGAGTTCGGGCGCGGAAGCAAATATTTATATGATTTTTTACAAAAACATTATCAGATTTTACCTATTCTTGAAATGGATATTTTTGTTAAAACATTCATAAACATGCTTTTGGACCTATACTATGGATAAAATATGATGAAAAATTTAAAATTCGGGCGCGGAAGATAGTATTTATATAATTTTTTACAAAAATAAAGTCAGATTTTACCTATTTTTGATGAATTTGATTTGACCTATTTTAGATGAATACGTTGTATATTGTAAGCTACATGGGCTGGATTCTAGACTACCTACCACACTTAAAATAGCAATTTTCTTGTTGCATTGTTTTCTTTTAGCTAAAATATGATGAAAAATCATAAAATTCGGGCGCGGTAGCAAATATTTATATGATTTTTTACAAAAATAAAGTCAGATTTTACCTATTTTTGAAATGGATATTTTTGTTAAAACATTCATAAACATGCTTTTGGACCTATACTATGGATAAAATATGATGAAAAATTATAAAATTCGGGCGCGGAAGATAATATTTATATAATTTTTTACAAAAATAAAGTCAGATTTTACCTATTTTTGATGAATACGTTGTATATTGTAAGCTACATGGGCTGGATTCTAGAATACCTACCACACTAGAAATAGCAATTTTCTTGTTGCAATGTTTTCTTTTAGCTAAAATATAATGAAAAATCATAAAATTCGGGCGCGGAAGCAAATATTTATATGATTTTTTACAAAAATAAAGTCAGATTTTAACTATTCTTGAAATTGATATTTTTGTTTAAACATTCATAAACATGCTTTTGGACCTATACTATAGATAAAATATAATGAAAAATTATAAAATTCGGGCGCGGAAGCAAATATTTATATGATTTTTTACAAAAATAAAGTCAGATTTTACCTATTTTTGATGAATACGTTGTTTACTGTAGGCTACATGGGCTGGATTCTAGAATACCCACCACACTTGAAATAGCAATATTCTTGTTGCAATGTTTTCTTTTAGCTAAAATATGATGAAAAATCATAAAATTCGGGCGCGGAAGCAAATATTTATATGATTTTTTACAAAAATAAAGTCAGATTTTACCTATTTTTGAAATGGATATTTTTGTTAAAACATTAATAAACATGTTTTTAAACCTATACTATGGATAAAATATGATGAAAAATAATAAAATTCGGGCGCGAAAGCAAATATTTATATAATTTTTTACAAAAATAAAGTTAGATTTTACATATTTTTGATGAATACATGGTATATTGTAAGCTTCATTAGCTGGATTCTAGAATACCTACCACACTTGAAATAGCAATTTTCTTGCTGCAATGTTTTCTTTTACCTAAATTATGATGAAAAATCATAAAATTCTGGCGCGGAAGCAAATATTTATGATTTTTTACAAAAATTATGTCAGATTTTACCTATTCTTGAAATGGATATTTTTGTTAAAACATTCATAAACATGCTTTTGGACCTATACTATGGATAAAATATGATGAAAAATTATAAAATTCGGGCGCGGAAGCAAATATTTATATGATTTTTTACAAAAATAAAGTCAGATTTTACCTATTTTTGATGAATACGTTGTTTACTGTAGGCTACATGGGCTGGATTCTAGAATACCTACCACACTTGAAATAGCAATTTTCTCGTTGCAATGTTTTTTTTTTTTACCTAAATTATGATAAAAAATCATAAAATCCGGGCGCAGAAGCAAATATTTATATGATTTTTTACAAAAATTATGTCAGATTTTACCAATTCTTGAAATGGATATTTTTGTTAAAACATTCATAAACATGCATTTGGACCTATACTATGGATAAAATATGATGAAAAATTATAAAATTCGGGCGCGAAAGCAAATATTTATATGATTTTTTACAAAAATAAAGTCAGATTTTACCTATTTTTGATGAATACGTTGTATATCGCAAGCTACATGGGCTGGATTCTAGAATACCCACACTCTGAGATAGCGCGTATTCTTGTTGCAATGTTTTCTTTTAGCTAAAATATGATGAAAAATCATAAAATTCGGGCGCGGAAGCAAATATTTATATGATTTTTTACAAAAATAAAGTCAGATTTTACCTATTTTTGAAATGTATATTTTTGTTAAAACATTAATAAACATGTTTTTAAACCTATACTATGGATAAAATATGATGAAAAATTATAAAATTCGGGCGCGAAAGCAAATATTTATATAATTTTTTACAAAAATAAAGTTAGATTTTACATATTTTTGATGAATACGTGGTATATTGTAAGCTTCATTAGCTGGATTCTACAATACCTACCACACTTGAAATAGCAATTTTCTTGTTGCAATGTTTTCTTTTACCTAAATTATGATGAAAAATCATAAAATTCTGGCGCGGAAGCAAATATTTATATGATTTTTTACAAAAATTATGTCAGATTTTACCTATTCTTGAAATGGATATTATTGTTAAAACATTCATAAACATGTTTTTGGACCTATACTATGGATAAAATATGATAAAAAATTATAAAATTCGGGCGCGGAAGCAAATATTTATATAATTTTTTACAAAAAATGAAGTCAGATTTTACCTATTTTTAAAGAATACGTTGTATATTGTAAGCTACATGGGCTGGATTCTAAAATACCTATCACACTTGAAATAGCAATTTTCTTGTTGCAATGTTTTCTTTTAGCTAAAATATAAAGAAAAATCATAGAATTCGGGCGCGGAAGCAAATATTTATATGATTTTTTACAAAAACATTATCAGATTTTACCTATTCTTGAAATCGATATTTTTGTTAAAACATTCATAAACATGCTTTTGGACCTATACTATGGATAAAATATGATGAAAAATTTTAAAATTCGGGCGCGGAAGATAATATTTATATAATTTTTTACAAAAATAAAGTCAGATTTTACCTATTTTTGATGATTTTGATTTGACCTATTTTTGATGAATACGTTGTATATTGTAAGCTACATGGGCTGGATTCTAGACTACCTACCACACTTAAAATAGCAATTTTCTTGTTGCATTGTTTTCTTTTAGCTAAAATATGATGAAAAATCATAAAATTCGGGCGCGGTAGCAAATATTTATATGATTTTTTACAAAAATAAAGTCAGATTTTACCTATTTTTGAAATGGATATTTTTGTTAAAACATTCATAAACATGCTTTTGGACCTATACTATGGATAAAATATGATGAAAAATTATAAAATTCGGGCGCGGAAGATAATATTTATATAATTTTTTACAAAAATAAAGTCAGATTTTACCTATTTTTGATGAATACGTTGTATATTGTAAGCTACATGGGCTGGATTCTAGAATACCTACCACACTAGAAATAGCAATTTTCTTGTTGCAATGTTTTCTTTTAGCTAAAATATAATGAAAAATCATAAAATTCGGGCGCGGAAGCAAATATTTATATGATTTTTTACAAAAATAAAGTCAGATTTTAACTATTCTTGAAATTGATATTTTTGTTTAAACATTCATAAACATGCTTTTGGACCTATACTATAGATAAAAATATAATGAAAAATTATAAAATTCGGGCGCGGAAGCAAATATTTATATGATTTTTTACAAAAATAAAGTCAGATTTTACCTATTTTTGATGAATACGTTGTTTACTGTAGGGTACATGGGCTGGATTCTAGAATACATACCACACATGAAATAGCAATTTTCTCGTTGCAATGTTTTGTTTTACCTAAATTATGATAAAAAATCATAAAATTCTGGCGCGGAAGCAAATATTTATATGATTTTTTACAAAAATAAAGTCAGATTTTACCTATTCTTGAAATGGATATTTTTGTTAAAACATTCATATACATGTTTTTGGACCTATACTATGGATAAAATATGATAAAAAATTATAAAATTCGGGCGCGGAAGCAAATTTTTATATGATTTTTTACAAAAATAAAGTCAGATTTTACCTATTTTTGAAGAATACGTTGTATATTGTAAGCTACATGGGCTGGATTCTAAAATACCTATCACACTTGAAATAGCAATTTTCTTGTTGCAATGTTTTCTTTTAGGTAGAATATGATGAAAAATTATAAAATTCGGGCGCCGAAGCAAATATTTATATGATTTTTTACAAAAATAAAGTCAGATTTTACCTATTTTTGAAATGGTTATTTTTGTTAAAACATTCATGAACATACTTTTGGACCCTTACTATGGATAATTTTAGCATTGGACATGCAAAAGTGACCATAACTTAGTATCAATCAGATAATAAGCATTTAATTTTTTGGTGTCATTTTAATGAATACGTTGTATATTGTAAGCTACATGGGCTGGATTCTAGAATACCTACCACACTTGAAATAGCAATTTTCTTGTTGCAATGTTTTCTTTTACCTAAATTATGATGAAAAATCATAAAATTCTGGCGCGGAAGCAAATATTTATATGATTTTTTACAAAAATAAAGTCAGATTTTACCTATTTTTGAAATGGATATTTTTGTTAAAACATTAATAAACCTGTTTTTTAACCTATACTATGGATAAAATATGATGAAAAAATTTAAAATTCGGGCGCGAAAGCAAATATTTATATGATTTTTTACAAAAATAAAGTCAGATTTTTCCTATTTTTGATGAATACGTTGTATATCGCAAGCTACATGGGCTGGATTCTAGAATACCCACCACACTTGAAATAGCAATATTCTTGTTGCAATGTTTTCTTTTAGCTAAAATATGATGAAAAATCATAAAATTCTGGCGCGGAAGCAAATATTTATATGATTTTTTACAAAAATAAAGTCAGATTTTACCTATTCTTGAAATGGATATTTTTGTTAAAACATTCATATACATGCTTTTGGACCTATACTATGGATAAAATATGATGAAAAATTTTAAAATTCGGGCGCGGAAGATAATATTTATATAATTTTTTACAAAAATAAAGTCAGATTTTACCTATTTTTGATGAATTTGATTTGACCTATTTTTGATGAATACGTTGTATATTGTAAGCTACATGGGCTGGATTCTAGACTACCTACCACACTTAAAATAGCAATTTTCTTGTTGCATTGTTTTCTTTTAGCTAAAATATGATGAAAAATCATAAAATTCGGGCGCGGTAGCAAATATTTATATGATTTTTTACAAAAATAAAGTCAGATTTTACCTATTTTTGAAATGGATATTTTTGTTAAAACATTCATAAACATGCTTTTGGACCTATACTATGGATAAAATATGATGAAAAATTATAAAATTCGGGCGCGGAAGATAATATTTATATAATTTTTTACAAAAATAAAGTCAGATTTTACCTATTTTTGATGAATACGTTGTATATTGTAAGCTACATGGGCTGGATTCTAGAATACCTACCACACTAGAAATAGCAATTTTCTTGTTGCAATGTTTTCTTTTAGCTAAAATATAATGAAAAATCATAAAATTCGGGCGCGGAAGCAAATATTTATATGATTTTTTACAAAAATAAAGTCAGATTTTAACTATTCTTGAAATTGATATTTTTGTTTAAACATTCATAAACATGCTTTTGGACCTATACTATAGATAAAATATAATGAAAAATTATAAAATTCGGGCGCGGAAGCAAATATTTATATGATTTTTTACAAAAATAAAGTCAGATTTTACCTATTTTTGATGAATACGTTGTTTACTGTAGGCTACATGGGCTGGATTCTAGAATACCTACCACACATGAAATAGCAATTTTCTCGTTGCAATGTTTTGTTTTACCTAAATTATAATAAAAAATCATAAAATTCGGGCGCGGAAGCAAATATTTATATGATTTTTTACAAAAATTATGTCAGATTTTACCAATTCTTGAAATGGATATTTTTGTTAAAACATTCATAAACATGCATTTGGACCTATACTATGGATAAAATATGATGAAAAATTATAAAATTCGGGCGCGAAAGCAAATATTTATATGATTTTTTACAAAAATAAAGTCAGATTTTACCTATTTTTGATGAATACGTTGTATATCGCAAGCTACATGGGCTGGATTCTAGAATACCCACCACACTTGAAATAGCAATATTCTTGTTGCAATGTTTTCTTTTAGCTAAAATATGATGAAAAATCATAAAATTCTGGCGCAGAAGCAAATATTTATATGATTTTTTACAAAAATAAAGTCAGATTTTACCTATTCTTGAAATGGATATTTTTGTTAAAACATTCATATACATGTTTTTGGACCTATACTATGGATAAAATATGATAAAAAATTATAAAATTCGGGCGCGGAAGCAAATATTTATATGATTTTTTACAAAAATAAAGTCAGATTTTACCTATTTTTGAAGAATACGTTGTATATTGTAAGCTACATGGGCTGGATTCTAAAATACCTATCACACTTGAAATAGCAATTTTCTTGTTGCAATGTTTTCTTTTAGCTAGAATATGATGAAAAATTATAAAATTCGGGCGCCGAAGCAAATATTTATATGATTTTTTACAAAAATAAAGTCAGATTTTACCTATTTTTGAAATGGTTATTTTTGTTAAAACATTCATGAACATACTTTTGGACCCTTACTATGGATAATTTTAGCATTGGACATGCAAAAGTGACCATAACTTAGTATCAATCAGATAATAAGCATTTAATTTTTTGGTGTCATTTTAATGAATACGTTGTATATTGTAAGCTACATGGGCTGGATTCTAGAATACCTACCACACTTGAAATAGCAATTTTCTTGTTGCAATGTTTTCTTTTACCTAAATTATGATGAAAAATCATAAAATTCTGGCGCGGAAGCAAATATTTATATGATTTTTTACAAAAATAAAGTCAGATTTTACCTATTTTTGAAATGGATATTTTTGTTAAAACATTAATAAACATGTTTTTAAACCTATACTATGGATAAAATATGATGAAAAATTTTAAAATTCGGGCGCGAAAGCAAATATTTATATAATTTTTTACAAAAATAAAGTTAGATTTTACATATTTTTGATGAATACGTGGTATATTGTAAGCTTCATTAGCTGGATTCTAGAATACCTACCACACTTGAAATAGCAATTTTCTTGTTGCAATGTTTTCTTTTACCTAAATTATGATGAAAAATCATAAAATTCTGGCGCGGAAGCAAATATTTATATGATTTTTTACAAAAATTAAGTCAGATTTTACCTATTCTTGAAATGGATATTATTGTTAAAACATTCATAAACATGTTTTTGGACCTATACTATGGATAAAATATGATAAAAAATTATAAAATTCGGGCGCGGAAGCAAATATTTATATGATTTTTTACAAAAATGATATCAGATTTTACCTATTTTTGAAGAATACGTTGTATATTGTAAGTTACATGGGCTGGATTCTACAATACCTATCACACTTGAAATAGCAATTTTCTTGTTGCAATGTTTTCTTTTAGCTAAAATATAAAGAAAAATCATAAAATTCGGGCGCGGAAGCAAATATTTATATGATTTTTTACAAAAATAAAGTCAGATTTTGCCTATTTTTGAAATGGATATTTTTGTTAAAACATTAATAAACATGTTTTTGGACATATACTATGGATTAAATATGATAAAAAATTATAAAATTCGGGCGCGGAAGCAAATATTTATATGATTTTTTACAAAAATAAAGTCAGATTTTACCTATTCTTGATGAATATGTTGTATATTGTAAGCTACATGGGCTGGATTTTAAAATACCTACCACACTTCAAATAGCAATTTTCTTGTTGCAATGTTTTCTTTTAGCTTAAATATGATGAAAAATCATAAAATTCGGGCGCGGAAGCAAATATTTGTATGATTTTTTACAAAAATAATGTCAGATTTTACCTATTTTTGAAATGGATATTTTTGTTAAAACATTCATAAACATGCTTTTGGATCTATACTATGGATAAAATATAACAAAAAATTATAAAATTCGGGCGCGAAAGCAAATATTTATATAATTTTTTACAAAAATAAAGTCAGATTTTACCTATTTTTGATAAATACGTTGTATATTGTAAGCTTCATTATCTGGATTCTAGAATACCTACCACACTTGAAATAGCAATTTTCTTGTTGCAATGTTTTTTTTACCTAAATTATGATGACAAATCATAAATTTCGGGCGCGGAAGCAAATATTTATATGATTTTTTACAAATATAAAGTCAGATTTTACCTATTTTTTAAATGGATATTTTTGTTAAAACATTCGTAAACATGCTTTTGGACCTATACTATGGATAAAATATGATGAAAAATCATAAAATTCGGGCGCGGAAGCAAATATTTATATGATTTTTTTTAAATAAAGTTAGATTTTACCTATTTTTGAAATGGATATTTTTGTTAAAACATTCATAAACATGCTTTTAAACCTATACTATAGATAAAATATGATGAAAAATTATAAAATTCGGGCGCGGAAGCAAATATTTATATAATTTTTTACAAAAATAAAGACAGATCTTACCTATTTTTGATGAATACGTGTATATTGTAAGCTTGATTAGCTGGATTCTAGAATACCTACCACACTTGAAATAGCAATTTTATTGTTGCAATGTTTTCTTTTACCTAAATTATGATGAAAAATCATAAAATTCGGGCGCGGAAGCAAATATTTATATGATTTTTTACAAATATAAAGTCAGATTTTACCTATTTTTTAAATGGATATTTTTGTTAAAACATTCATAAACATGCTTTTAAACCTATACTATGGATAAAATATGATAAAAAATCATAAAAATCGGGCGCGAGAGTAAATATATATATGATTTTTTACAAAAATAAAGTCAGATTTTACCTATTTTTGAAATGGATATTTTTGTAAAACATTCAGAATCATGGTTTTGGACCTATACTATGGATAAAATATAATGAAAAATTATAAAATTCGGGCGCGGAAGCAAATATTTATATGATTTTTTACAAAAATAAAGTCAGATTTTACCTATTCTTGATGAATACGTTGCATATTGTAAGCTACATAGGTTGGATTATAGAAAACAATGTTGCAATGTTTTCTTTTAGATGAAATATGATGAAAAATCGTAAAATTCGAGCGCGGAAGCAAATATTTATATGATTTTTTACAAAAATAAAGTCAGATTTTACCTATTTTTGAAATGGATATTTTTGTTAAAACATTTATAAACATGCTTTTGGATCTATACTATGGATAAAATATGATGAAAAATTATAAAATTCGGGCGCGGAAGCAAATATTTATATGCTTTTTTACAAAAAAAGTCAGATTTTACCTATTTTTGATGAATACGTTGTATATTGTAAGCTACATGGGCTGGATTCTAAAATACCTATCACACTTGAAATAGCAATTTTCTTGTTGCAATGTTTTCTTTTAGCTAAAATATGTTGAAAAATCATAAAATTGGAAGCAAATATTTATATGATTTTTTACAAAAATAAAGTCAGATTTTACTCATTTTTGAAATGGTTATTTTTGTTAAAACATTCATGAACATACTTTTGGACCTATACTATGGATAATTTTAGCATTGGACATGTAAAAGTGACCATAACTTGGTACCAATAAGATAATAAAAATTTAATTTTTTGGTGTCATTTTAATGAATACGTTGTATATTGTAAGCTACATGGGCTGTATGATAAAAAATTCGTGCGCGGAAGCAAATATTTATATGATTTTTTACAAAAATAAAGTCAGATTTTACCTATTTTTGAAATGGATATTTTTGTTAAAACATTCATAAACATGCTTTTAAACCTATACTATGGATAAAATATGATGAAAAAATTATAAAATTCGGGCTCCGAAGCAAATATTTATATAATTTTTTACAAAAATAAAGTCAGATTTTACCTATTTTTGATGAATACGTTGTATATTGTAAGCAACATGGGCTGGATTCTAGAATACCTACCACACTTGAAATAGCAATTTTCTTGTTGCAATGTTTTCTTTTAGCTAAAATATGATGTAAAATCATAATATTTGGGCGCCGAAGTAAATATTTATATGATTTTTTACAAATATAAAGTCAGATTTTACCTATTTTTGAAATGGATGTTTTTGTTAAAACATTCAGAAACATGGCTTTGGACCTATACTCTGGATAAAATATGATGAAAAATTATAAAATTTGGGCGCGGAAGCAAATATTTATATGATTTTTTACAAAAATAAAGTCAGATTTTACCTATTTTTGAATTGGATATTTTTGTTAAAACATTCATAAACATGCTTTTGGATCTATACTATAAATAAAATATGATGAAAAATGATAAAATTCGGGCACGGAAGCAAATATTTATATAATTTTTTACAAAAAGAAAGTCAGATTTTACCTATTTTTGATGAATACATATTGTAAGCTTCATTGGCTGGATTCTAGAATACCTACCACACTTGAAATAGCAATTTTCTTGTTGCAATGTTTTCTTTTACCTAAATTATGATAAAAAATCATAAAATTCGGGCGCGGAAGCAATTATTTATATGATTTTTTACAAAAATAATGTCAGATTTTACCTTTTCTTGAAATGGATATTTTTGTTAAAACATTCATATTTATGCTTTAGGATCTATACTATGGACGGTTTTTAGCATTGGACATGCAAAAGTGACCAAAACGTGGGTACCAATCAGATAATAAACATTCAATTTTCGGGTGTTATTTTAATGAATACGTTGTATATTGTAAGCTACATGGACTGGATTCTAGAATAACTACCACATTTGAAATAGCAATTTTCTTATTGCAATGTTTCCTTTTAGCTAAAATATGATGAAGAAATATAAAATTCGGGCGTGAAAGCAAATGCTTATATGATTTTTTACAAAAATAAAGTCAGATTTTACCTATTCTTGTTGAAAACGTTGTACATTGTAAGCTACATGGGCTGGATTCTAGAATTCCTACTACACTTGAAATAGCAATTTTCTTGTTACAATGTTTTCTTTTAGCTAAAATATGATGAAGAATAAAAAATTTTGGGCGCGGAAGCAAATATTTATATGAATTTTTTCAAAAATAAAGTCAGATTTAACTATTCTTGATGAATACGTTGTATATTGTAAGCTACATGAGCTGGATTCTAAAATACATACCACACTTAAAATAGCAATTTTCTTGTTGCATTGTTTTCTTTTAGCTAAAATATGATTAAGAATTATAAAATTCGGGCGCGGAAGCAAATATTAATATGATTTTTTACAAAATTAAAGTCAGATTTTAGCTATTCTTGAAATGGATATTTTTGTTAAAACATTCATAAACATGCTTTTAAACCTATACTATGGATAAAATATGATGAAAAATTATAAAATTCGGGCGCGGAAGCAAATATTTATATAATTTTTTACAAAAATAAAGTCAGATTTTACCTATTTTTGATAAATACGTTGTATATTGTAAGCTTCATTGGCTGGATTCTAGAATACCTACCACACTTGAAATAGCAATTTTCTTGTTGCAATGTTTTCTTTTACCTAAATTATGATAAAAAATCATAAAATTTGGGCGCGGAAGCAAATATTTATATGATTTTTTACAAACATAAAGTCAGATTTTACCTATTCTTGAAATGGATATTTTTGTTAAAACATTCATAAACATGCTTTTGGATTTATACTATGGATAAAATATGATGAAAAATTATAAAATTCGGGCGCGGAAGCAAATATTTATATGATTTTTTACAAAAATAAAGTCAGATTTTACCTACTTTTGATGAATACGTTGTATATCGCAAGCCAAATGGGCTGGATTTTAGAATACCCACCACACTTGAAATAGCAATTTTCTTGTTGAAATGTTTTCTTTTAGCTAAAATATGATAAAAAATTCGTGCGCGGAAGCAAATATTTATATGATTTTTTACAAAAATAAAGTCAGATTTTACCTATTTTTGAAATGGATATTTTTGTTAAAACATTCATAAACATGCTTTTAAACCTATACTATGGATAAAATATGATAAAAAAATTATAAAATTCGGGCTCCGAAGCAAATATTTATATAATTTTTTACAAAAATAAAGTCTGATTTTACCTATTTTTGATGAATACGTTGTATATTGTAAGCTACATGGGCTGGATTCTAGAATACCTACCACTCTTGAAATAGCAATTTTCTTGTTTCAATGTTTTTTTTTTAGCTAAAATATGATGTAAAATCATAAAATTCGGGCGCGGAAGTAAATATTTATATGATTTTTTACAAAAATAAAGTCAGATTTTACCTATTTTTAAAATGGATATTTTTGTTAAAACATTCAGAAACATGGTTTTGGACCTATACTATGGATAAAATATGATGAAAAATTATAAAATTCGGGCGCGGAAGCAAATATTTATATGATTTTTTACAAAAATAAAGTCAGATTTTACCTATTTTTGAATTGGATATTTTTGTTAAAACATTCATAAACATGCTTTTGGATCTATACTATAAATAAAATATGATGAAAAATAATAAAATTCGGGCGCGGAAGCAAATATTTATATAATTTTTTACAAAAAGAAAGTCAGAATTTACCTATTTTTGATGAATACATATTGTAAGCTTCATTTTCTGGATTCTAGAATACCTACCACTCTTGAAATAGCAATTTTCTTGTTGCAATGTTTTCTTTTACCTAAATTATGATAAAAAAATCATAAAATTCGGGCGCGGAAGCAAATATTTATATGATTTTTTACAAAAATAAAGTCAGATTTTACCTATTCTTGAAATGGATATTTTTGTTAAAACATTCATATTCATGCTTTAGGATCTATACTATGGACGGTTTTTAGCATTTGACATGCAAAAGTGACCAAAACGTGGTACCTATCAGATAATAAACATTCAATTTTCGGTTGTTATTTTAATGAATACGTTGTATATTGTAAGCTACATGGACTGGATTCTAGAATACCTACCACACTTGAAATAGCAATATTCTTGTTGCAATGTTTTCTTTTAGCTAAAATATAATGTAGAATTATAAAATTCGGGAGCGGAAGCAAATATTTATATGAGTTTTTACAAAAATAATGTCAGATTTTACCTATTCTTGATGAAGACGTTGTATATTGTAAGGTACATGGGCTGGATTCTAGAATTCCTACTACACTTGAAATAGCAATTTTCTTGTTACAATGTTTTCTTTTAGCTAAAATATGATGAAGAATAAAAAAATTTTGGGCGCGGAAGCAAATATTTATATGATTTTTTACAAAAATAAAGTCAGATTTAACTTTTCTTGATAAATACGTTGTATATTGTAAGCTATATGGGCTGGATTCTAAAATACCTACCACAATTAAAATAGCAATTTTCTTGTTGCAATGTTTTCTTTTAGCAAAAATATGATGAAGAATTATAAAATTCGGGGGCAAAAGCAAATATTTATATGATTTTTTACAAAAATAAAGTCAGATTTTACCTATTCTTGAAATGTATATTTTTGTTAGAACAATCATATTCATGCTTAAGGATCTATACTATGGATAATTTTAGCATTAGACATGCAAAAGTGACCAAAACGTGGTACCAATCAGATAGTAAACATTCAATTTTCGGGTGTCATTTTAATGAATACGTTGTATATTGTAAGCTTCATTTTCTGGATTCTAGAATACCTACCACTCTTGAAATAGCAATTTTCTTGTTGCAATGTTTTCTTTTACCTAAATTATGATAAAAAAATCATAAAATTCGGGCGCGGAAGCAAATATTTATATGATTTTTTACAAAAATAAAGTCAGATTTTACCTATTCTTGAAATGGATATTTTTGTTAAAACATTCATATTCATGCTTTAGGATCTATACTATGGACGGTTTTTAGCATTTGACATGCAAAAGTGACCAAAACGTGGTACCTATCAGATAATAAACATTCAATTTTCGGTTGTTATTTTAATGAATACGTTGTATATTGTAAGCTACATGGACTGGATTCTAGAATACCTACCACACTTGAAATAGCAATATTCTTGTTGCAATGTTTTCTTTTAGCTAAAATATAATGTAGAATTATAAAATTCGGGAGCGGAAGCAAATATTTATATGAGTTTTTACAAAAATAATGTCAGATTTTACCTATTCTTGATGAAGACGTTGTATATTGTAAGGTACATGGGCTGGATTCTAGAATTCCTACTACACTTGAAATAGCAATTTTCTTGTTACAATGTTTTCTTTTAGCTAAAATATGATGAAGAATAAAAAAATTTTGGGCGCGGAAGCAAATATTTATATGATTTTTTACAAAAATAAAGTCAGATTTAACTTTTCTTGATAAATACGTTGTATATTGTAAGGTATATGGGCTGGATTCTAAAATACCTACCACAATTAAAATAGCAATTTTCTTGTTGCAATGTTTTCTTTTAGCAAAAATATGATGAAGAATTATAAAATTCGGGGGCAAAAGCAAATATTTATATGATTTTTTACAAAAATAAAGTCAGATTTTACCTATTCTTGAAATGTATATTTTTGTTAGAACAATCATATTCATGCTTAAGGATCTATACTATGGATAATTTTAGCATTAGACATGCAAAAGTGACCAAAACGTGGTACCAATCAGATAGTAAACATTCAATTTTCGGGTGTCATTTTAATGAATACGTTGTATATTGTAAGCTACATGGGCTGGATTCTAGAATACCTACCACACTTGAAATAGCAATATTCTTGTTGCAATGTTTTCTTTTAGCTAAAATATAATGTAGAATTATAAAATTCGGGAGCGGAAGCAAATATATATATGAGTTTTTACAAAAATAAAGTCAGATTTTACTTATTCTTGATGAATGCGTTGTATATTGTAAGCTACATGGGTTGGAATCTAGAATACTTACCACACTTGAAATAACAAATTTCTTGTTGCAATGTTTTCTTTTAACTAAAATACAATGAAGAATTATAAAAGTCGGGCGCGAAAGCAATTATTTATATGATTTTTTAGAAAAATAATGTCAGATTTTACCTATTCTTGATGAATACGTTGTATGTTGTAAGTTTCATGCGCTGGATTCTAGAATACCTACCACAATTGAAATAGCAATTTTCTTGTTGGAAAGTCTTCTTTTAGCTAAAATATGATGAAGAATTATAAAATTCGGGCGCGGAAGCAAATATTTATATTATTTTTTACAAAAATAAAATCAAATTTTACGTATTCTTGAAATGGATATTTTTGTTAAAACATTTATGTTTATGCTTTAGGATCTATACTATGATAATTTTAGCATTGAACATGCAAAGGTGACCAAAACGTGGTACCAATTAGTTAATAAACATTCAATTTTTGGGTATCATTTTAATAAATACGTTGAATATTGTAAGCTGCATGGGCTGGATTCTAGAATAGCTACCACACTTGAAATAACAATTTTCTTTTTGCCGTGTTTTCTTTTAGCTAAAATATGATGAAGAATTATAAAAGTCGGGCGCGGAAGCAAATATTTATATGATTTTTTACAAAAATTAAGTCAGGTTTTACCTATTCTTGATGAATACGTTGTATATTGTAAGCTTCATGCGCTGGATTCTAGAATACCTACCACACTTGAAATAGCAATTTTCTTGTCGCAATGTTTTCTTGTAGCTAGAATAAAATAAAGAATTATAAAATTCGGGCGCGGAAGCAAATATTTATATGATTTTTTACAAAAATAAAGTCAGATTTTTCGTTTTCTTGATGAATACGTTGTATATTGTAAGCAATATGGGCTAGATTCTAAAATACCTACCACACTTGTATTAGCAATTTTCTTGTCGCAATGTTTTCTTTTAGCTAAAATATGATGAAGAATTATAAAATTCGGGCGCGGAAGCACATATTTATATGATTTTTTACAAAAATAAAGTCAGATTTTACCTATTTTTGATATGAATATTTTTGTTAAAACATTCATATTCATGCTTTACGTTCTATACTATGAATGTTTTTAAGCATTGGACATGCAAAAGTGACCACAACGTGGTACAAATCAGATAATTAACATTAAATATTTGGGTGTCATTATAATGAATAAGTTATATTTTCAGCTACATGGGCTGGATTCTAGAATACCTACCACAATTGAAGTAGCAATTTTCTTGTTGCAATGTTTTCTTTTAGCTAAAATATGATAAAGAATTATAAAATTCGGGCGCGGACGCTAATATTTACATGATTTTTTTACAAAAATAAAGTCAGATTTTACCTATTCTTGATGAATACGTTGTATATTGTAAGCTACATGGGCTGGATTCTAAAATACCTACCACACTTGAATAGCAATTTTCTTGTTGCAATGTTTTCTTTTAACTAATATATGATAAAGATTTATAAAATTCGGGCGCGGAAGCAAATATCTATATGATTTTTTACAAAAATAAAGTCAGTTTTTACCTATTCTTGAAATGGATTTTTTTTGTTAAAACATTCATAGTCATGCTTTAGGATCTGTACTATAGATGGTTAGAAGCATTGGACATGCAAAAGGGACCAAAACGTGGTACCAATCAGATAATAAACATTCAGTTTTCGGGTGTCATTTTAATGAATTCGTTGTATATTGTAAGCTACGTGGGCTGGATTCTAGAACACCTGCCACACTTGAAGTAGCAATTTTCTTGCTGCAATGTTTTCTTTTAGGTAAAATATGATGATGAATTATAAAATTCAGGCGCGGAAGCAAATATTTATATTATTTTTACAAAAATAAAGTCAGATTTTACATATTCTTCAAATGGATATATTTGTTAAAACATTCATATTCATGCTTTAGGATCTATACTATAGATTATTTTAGCATTGGACATGCAAAAGTGACCAAAACGTGGTACCAATCAGATAATAAACATTCAATTTTCGGGTGTCAGTTTAATGAATACGTTGTATATTGTAAGCTACATGGGCTGGATTCTAGAATACCTACCACACTTGAAATAGCAATTTTCTTGTTGCAAAGGTTTCTTTTAGCTAAAATATGATAAAGGATTATAAAATTCGGGCGCGGAAGAAAATATTTATATGATTTTTTACAAAAATAAAGTCAGATTTTACCTGTTCTTGAAATGGATTTTTTTGTTAAAACATTAAAACATTCATATTAATGGTATAGGATCTATACTATAGATGGTTATAAGCATTGGACATGCAAAAGTGACCAAAACGTGGTATCAATCAGATAATAAACATTCAATTTTCGGGTGTCATTTTAACGAATACGTTGTATATTGTAAGCTACATAGGCTGGATTCTAGAATACCTACCACACTTGAAATAGCAATTTTCTTGTTGCAATGTTTTCTTTTAGCTAAAATATGATAAAGAATTGTAAAATTCGGGTGTGGAAGCAAATATTTATATGATTTTTTACAAAAATAAAGTCAGATTTTACCTATTCTTGATAGGTAGGATTCTAGAATACCTACCACACTTGAAATAGCAATTGTCATGATGCAATGTTTTTTCTTTTAGCTAAAGTATGATGAAGAATTATAGAATTCGTGCGCGGAAGCAAATATTTATATGATTTTTTACAAAAATAAAGTCAGATTTTTACCTATTCTTGATGAGTACGTTGTATATTGTAAACTACAAGACCTGGATTCTAGAATACATACCACACTTGAAATAGCATTTTTCCTGTCGCAATGTTTTCGTTTAGCTAAATTATGATGAAGAATTATAAAATTCGGACGCGAAAGCAAATATTTATATAATTTTCTACAAACATAAAATCAGATTTTTCCTATTCTTGATGAATACGTTGTATTTTGTAAGCTACTTGGGCTGGATTCTAGAATACCTACAACACTTGAAATAGCAATTTTCTTGTTGCAAATGTTTCTTTTAGCTAAAATATTATAAAGAATTATAAAATTCGTTGCGGAAGCAAAAATTTATATGATTTTTTACAAAAATAAAAGTCAGATTTTACCTATTCTTGATGAATACGTTGTATATTGTAAGCTACATAGGCTGGATTCTAGAATACCTACCACACCTGAAATAGCAATTTTCTTGTTGCAGTGTTTTCTTTTAGCTAAAATATGATAAAGGATTGTAAAATTCGGGTGTGGAAGCAAATATTTATATGATTTTTTACAAAAATAAAGTCAGATTTTCCCTATTCTTGATAAAACCTCCTTAAAACCCAAGGACTACCTACTTCTAACAACTTTTCGAAAAACAAATGCAGATCGACATGACACATTTTTTTTGTCATATTAAAACTGGCCCTTATGGTTTACTTTCTTTTGATAACAAACACATAAACGTATTCAATTTATTTTATTTAGGAATATTTCATATTTATTTAGTTACTTTACAATTTGGCAACACTGTTTGTGTTAAAAAATAATAGTTAATTTTTAAATTTATAAATTAATATTGTCAATCCTAATACAACTGCCACCGTCTTCAGTGAAGTTAGTTTAGGAATATTTGGTTTTAATTTAGTTCCTTCAATACACATTTGGCAACATTGCCTTTTGACAATGGAAACATCAAAATCTATTTTCATTAAATACGTTATGTTTTAAACTTAAATTAATTGTAACACCTTTGCTCAAGACTATTATACATGATACTGTATTCATTTCTTTAATATCAATGTTCTATTTGAAAATACAATCGTTTAAAGTTCACAGACTGTTTGTCAAAAGTGACAGATTACAGCGTGATTCTTTTTAAATTTAGACATGGCTACTAGGATCTTTAGTTTAAATATTGTTTCAAAATTAAAAAAGTGAGTGGTTTTTATTAATTTACGCAAAAACTGCTCGACTTAAAAATATGAAACACCAAAAAGGCACACCTACGCATCATTCTCTACAACTTGATATTATTATACATAACAATTTCATACATGGTTAAGACTGTAGGGTTGTCCGAAAATTTGGCGATCGTCATGATGAAAATAAATATAGATTAGGACACATGCCTTTTAGTATATAGGACTAGCGAAGGCTCAGCTACGCTGAGCTTCACTAGGCCTCCGTCATCAATGAAGTATTTACAGTTGAAGTCTAATTTCATTCCTGTACACCAGCTCTCGACGAGACCTTTCATATGATACCAATCACGACATACTTCTGACAAATATTGCAAAAGAACAAAAGCCGATCGACCTGGAAAATTTTTGTTATTGCAATATGGCTGGCCTACTCGAGTGCTTTCATTTGATACCAAAGACGGCATACTTCTGACAACTTTTCGCTAAAACAAAAGCCGATTGACAAGAACTATTTTATCATGTTTGCAAGCTAAACCCGTGTCAAGTGTTTTTAAATAATAACAAACACGGTATACCTCTAACAAATTTTTCATTGCTATAATCAAATTTTTAGTGTGTAAACCTTAATTACAAATTCATTTGTGTTAAAAACAGGACTAATTAAAATACGCCTTGTGCTTGATATAATCAAAGTTAAAATTTTATAAAATTTGACTACATTTTCTTCTTTTATCTTAATCGAAATTTTCACTTCGTTATAGACTATTGCACATAACGAACTAACATTTTGAATGGATAATTTTGGGGAACAAATTACTATAATTTGAAGAAGAATTTGTAATATTAACCGACATACCTTCTTAATAAAACAGTTTTTATTCAACAAAGTGTATTACTTGCTTCACTTGAATGTCAATTTGGTTACATTTGAGGAAGTTACTACAAGTTTTTAGTTGATATAATCAAATTTGTTGCTTGTAAACCTTAATGGGATATATGACCTAATTTATTTTCTTCCATTTTATGGTTCTGTAAAAAATATATACAATACCCGTATTTTTTTAAATCGCTTTATTATCGATAATTCCGGAAAAAATAAATAATAATGTTTTGGAGAGAGGATATGCGACGTCACGTAAGAAACTTGGAGGATTTGAATTCATTCGATAAAAATCATTTATCATAGAATAATGTACATTTGGCAAATTACCCATGTTCCATTTTCAAAACGATGTACATATGTACACACTAAACAGCCTTTGAAAATCATACGACATTGACAATGTTGACAGATGAGTACAGACATTTCAATGTGAACCAAATTTGATTCCATGTTTTCTAGCTGTTATAAATAAAAGTTGAATCATGGTAGTGTTAACTACATAATATTTTTATTATTGTAATCAAAATTCGATCTTAATATAATCTCTAATCGTGGTTGTATTTTTTAAATACAATCGTTATTTGTACTTGCAAAAAGGCAGTTATACTTAATTTTAAATACTTTTATAATTTAATAAAGAATATTTTACAATATGTAAATGTGTTATACCTAGAAACATTTGTTGTAATGTATATTATTTATAATTATATTTTAGCATAATTCGAATTTTCATACAATACATTAAGTTTGACAGCGTAACTGTCATTACTTGACACAATAAATATAAAGTTAGTTAAAGAATGAATAAAAATGTATTATTTTGAAAATAATTATCTATTTTATAAATTTAAATAATGTGAAATAACATACCGAAATTTATAAACTGATACATTTTTATATTGCCAAAAAACATGATTATATTCATGTTTTTCTGTTGCTATGTTCATTTATATCTTTATGAAGCTGAATTATATATGTATTTACCTACAACTATTTTTATTGTTATTAATAATATATTTTTTATTATAAATGTCAATATATATATATATATATATATATATATATATATATGTATATATATATATATATATATATAAATTAATTTAACGGTGTTAGGATGTAAGTTTTTAAAAAGATTTTATTTTATTCACAAATAAGAGATCTTTATTGTGCTGTGATTACATCAAGACTGTAGTTACATTACATTTCCATATATTTGTACAAGCAAGTAATATGAAGCTAACATGGTATGGCGCGGGAACATCCGCTGGTAAGGACTGCTGAGTCTGCTGGTTCAGGTTATGTAACACCTCTCTCCTTGAAACGAAACTCTAGGGTGGAACGACTTGAGTTTCGCAAAATGCTGCGGGATTCGGGTCAGCTACCTTTTTCTGTAAAAGTTCATTTTTACATTTTATCAAAAAATAGAGCATAATCACAAGCGAAAGGATGGTAACGCCAATGATCGAGCCCACTGAGAAATTGTTGTGAAGATTGATTGATTGAGTGCTTCTTGAAGTTGGATTTGGTGTAATTTGTCTAAGGACACCTTGTCCAGTTTTAACTTCTCCACTTGTAATACTGATGAGTTTCGCATGGTAATCCCTTCGAGGCTCATTGGATGACCTGTTATTATTGTTAATCTGTTGGCATATACATTTGTTGATACTTTAATTGAACAATTCGGAGGAATCACGATTAAGTAAGTTCCTTTAAGGGATGCGATAGTATTTTGTTTGCAGGATGTCTGTATTTTCTGTTGTTTTGGAAATATTCCGATGTAATGGGCTTCGTTGATTTCCAATATTACTCTTTCAGTGATTTTGACTGGTATTTGTTGGCAATTATTAGCTGTTGTGTCAGTCGATAGGATTGAGGATAGACATTCTTCTTCCCTTTGAAGTTGAAGAGGATTTGTGTTTTCACACAGGAATTCTGATTGTAGATCGGTGCATTTTTCGTTACTGTATTGGTATGCATGGTTGCTTATTGATAGGTACGTGGCAGGTGGAATAATGGTTGATTGGTTTGAATTAGGAATAGAAAATAGATGATAATGATCAAATGTATCAGGATGTATTAAGGGGAAATCTAGTGAAAACATAATTTTTTCATTAATGATGTGAACTTTAATTTTGATAACGTGATAATATTTTAATAAATCGTTAGTATTTGAATTCGAAAATAGTAATTGTTTATGATCATAAATGGAGTGTAATTCTTTAATGATATCTTGTAAGTCCTGATAAGATATAATGTTCGGGTGTACAGTTTCTAGGATAGCAAACGATACTGCATTTTCTATCTCTTCTAAATAGTTTAATACTGAATCGAGATTATATTTTAATTGTTCCAGAATTTCTTTTGCATCCAAATAATGAGAAAAGGCAAAATTTGATTTATTTATTGATTGAATAAGCTCGTTTGTTCTGTTTTCAATATTGTTTTGATTATTAATAATGAATGTCATTGTTTCATTGATGTTTGCCATTATATTTTTTGAAAGCGATATTTGTTTATTTAATTTGGTAACAATTTTATTTTCATTAGTTTGTAGCTTTTTAATATAGTTGTGAATTTCCTGAGCGTCGTCGTTGTCCATATTTCCGGTAATAAATTTAACAAGTGATCCTAGGGGGTTAATAATTCCTCGTTTTTTATGTTTGTCGGGATAGAATGTTTTGAATTTTCTGTTTACAGTATTTAATTGATATTTAAGATGTTCATAGTAATCATTCAAAGTGTTATAAATATCGGGTGTAGCAGATTCTATTATGTTCTTAAATTTATTGAAATTTTCATTTAGTAGATCAATTCGATTTTTGATAATTTTTAGATCAATGTAGTGTAGGAATGTGTGGGAGGATGTTTTAATTCTGGCTTGACCTAACTTGAAAGGAAGGATTCCAGGATTATTTTCTAAGTTCCGTATTTGTACGTCCTGTGTCTTTGTCATGTGAAGAGTCACAAGTCTGCAACAAGGAAGGCTTTTTTATTACCTTGTCTTCTAAAATTTTAAATTTATTATCATTATCGTTCTTTTTTGTTTTAAAACTAAAAGTCTTTTGTCTGGGTCGTTTTATATTACTTAAGTGTATGTTTTTGGAAGTGTTGCCATGTTCAGGTTTTATTTCTGCCGTTTTTAAATGTTGGTTAACTGTTTCGATTTTTTCTGGTTAAAATTTATTGTTAGTCTTACTTTGTTTTAGCTTGTTCTTTACAAATACTGTTTCAGGAATTTCAGGGAGCTCTTCATGGTTTTTATTCGCATAATTAATAGTTCTGTGTTTATATTGCTCATTGGTTTCTTTGATTTTATTATATAACAATTTAATTTTTTCTTTATGATTAATGATATAGTTGTTAACTAATTGTTTTTCTAATTCGACATCTAGGGGTGAGTTTACATCTAAATGGCCTGTTATAATTTCGCAAGGTTTAAGTTTGGTGGCGGAGTGAGTAGAATTATTATAGGCTAATAATGCATAATTAATTTTTGTTTCGATTGGTTCTTTTTTGTATTCATCTTGATTGTTTAATAGTCGAATATGTTCAACGAGTGTTGATTGAAACCTTTTGATTAATCCGTTCGATTCCGGATGCTGTGAGCTAATAAAGTAAAGTTTTACTTTGTGAACTTCTAATAATTCTTTAATGAGAGAATTTTTGAATTCTAGGCCGTTGTCCGAAATTATTTGGTCCGGTATACTGTGATGTGTAAAATACTTAATGAGGTTGTTTACGACTTCTATACCTTGTCCAGAGTTTAGTCTATAAGCTTGGGCGTATCTCGAAAATGCGTCAATGATTGTTAAAAATTTTTGTTTTTCCAAAGTGATTGAATCAATATGCAAAATTTCGAAGGGTTTTGTAGGAGTAGGGGATATATTAAATTTTGGTTTTAATGGTACTCTGTCGTATTTTGTTTTCAAACATATTTCGCATTCGTTGATATATGTTTGTACGGATTTTCTCAAATTTGGCCAATAGTATTTTTTCTTTATTTGAATTTCAGTCTCGTCGAGTCCTCGATGGTTAGTTTTACTCTCATGATAATTTTGAATAACGTTTTTAATATCGTCCGGGTCTTCAACGTCTAAAAGCTTTTGGGTATATTTTACAAGTTGTATTTCTGAATTCTTAAAATATTTTTGTATTACGGAACTAAATTTTTCGTAAATTGGATCTTCGAAATATAAACAATACTTAACTTTTGGGGTGATATATTCTTTAACAAAATTGATAATGTCTTTAACAAAATTATTTTTTGATATTTCTACTATAAAACGTTGTGTATTTTGAAATAATTTTACAATTTTTGGTTTTTTCGGATCAAAATTAACTTCCGATACGATGATTTGATTTGTGCCAAAATTAACAGGTTTGTCGCAAATTGGAATTCCTACAATCGGGTTTTCTCTACTAGTGTGTACAGTCTCGTCATCTGATATGTCGTTATCGTTATTCTCTTCATCTGATTTTACTATCAGTGAAATTGTATCCAGGTTTTTATCTCCGTCCGCTTGTGCCGCGTTATCAAAGTTTTTGTTAAAGTCTTTTATATAATCAAATATTCCGCCAGAATTATCTATCGTTTCGTTTGTATTAATTTGGATTCGGGATAATGCGTCAGCGTTTTTGTTTAGCGAGCCTGGTTTATATTCAATTTTATAATCAAACTCTGCTAGTTTGAGTCTCCATCTCACAAGTTTGGAGTTGGGTTCTTTCATTTTAAACAACCATTCTAAAGGTTGATGGTCGGTGTAGATGGTAAATTTACGTCCGAATAAGTATGGTCTAAAATGTTTTACTGCCCATACGATTGCCAAAGTTTCTTTTTCGATAGTTGCATATTTAGATTCGGTGTCGTTTAAGGTACGACTAGCATAAGCTATCGGCAAGTCTGAACCTACTTTGCCCTGGGACAATATCGCGCCAATTGCATAGTCGCTCACGTCTGTTGTCAGGTTGAATGGTTGGTTGAAGTCAGGGTATTGCAATATCGGTTCATTTGATAAGAGATTTTTGCATGTGTTGAAACAATTTACATAGTCGGGGTTTTGTGTGTCAATTTTAGCGTCCTTTTTTAAACATGAAGTCAACGGCTTTGTTAATTTTGCAAAATTGTTTATAAATTTGCGGTAGTAACCTAATAATCCGAGAAAGGCTTTAATTTCGCGTGTAGTTTTCGGCAAAGGATAATTTTGAATAGCTTTGATTTTTGCAGGATTAGGCTTGATTCCTTCTGATGTTATTAGATGGCCAAGAAATGTTACTTCTTTTTTCAAAAATTCTGATTTATCTGGTTGTACTTTGAGATTACTTTCACGCAGTTTTTTAAAAATTTGTTTTAAATTTACAATGGGGTTCTTAAGAATTCGTAATGTCCGTGTTCCACGTTAAATGCTGTCTTTTGTATGTCGTCTGGGTGCATTTCAATTTGGTGAAATCCACTCGCCAAATCTAGAGTTGTGAAGTATTGAGCTCGTCCAAGTCTATCTAATATGTCTGATATGTTGGGAATAGGGTAGCGATCGTCTATAGTTTTTTCATTTATCTTTCGATAATCGACAACTTTTCGCCACTTTTGTTTTCCGGAGGCATCAACCTTCTTTGGAACGATCCAAATAGGTGATGACCATGGTGAGTCACTTGGTCGGATTATACCTTGTTTCAACATGTTATTTATCTGTCTTTCAACTTCCGGTTTGTGTACAAATGGGTAACGATAAGATTTTGTGTGAACTGGAATTTCGTCTTTGGTTATTATTCTATGCTTAATTTTATTTGTAAAGTTTAATGGGGTGCCTTCGCGATAAAATATATCGGTGTATGATGTTACTAATTTTTCTATTTGATATTTTTCTTCAGAATTCATATGTTCCGTGCGTAACATATTAATTATATCTGATTTCTTGAATTCTTTGTTATCGTTCGGTTTGTTATTGACAATAGCGTTAAATAACTCAAATTCTATATTATTAAAGGGGTCAACTTTAATAGGGTCGTATAAACAGATTTCTTGAGGTGCAATTGTGTTGTTGTAAATATCAACTGGGGCATATCCGTTTCTACCATGCGATAAACATTCTCTAATTTCACAATTTGAAACTCTAGTCTGTGGGATTATAATGTCGCCGTCTTTTAAATTTACTGGAATTCTTAATGATTCTAAAGTATTTGGTTCTAAACGAGCAAAAAATAATAATTTTCTTCTAGCTTCGTAGTGGCATAATTTTAATAGTGTATTTGGTGTTTTGAAGAGAGAGTAGTTGAGATCTAATTGTACATTTAAGTCTTTTAGGGTATCGTATCCGATTAAACCGTCAAAGAAATGATGAAATTTGAATAGGTAAAATTTTATGGTCTTATTAACATTAAATTCTGGGAAAGCTGGGATTTCGATGCAAGAGTCTCTTTTAGCTGTTTGATATATTGAGGAGATAGTGAAATTTTCCTTTTTTATATTATTTTTAAAGTATTTTTCCGCAATGTCAGGATTTAGAAAAGATTTTGTTGCTCCAGTATCTATTAGTAATTTTAATGGTGGATTTGATATTTTAATGAAAGGTAGGTCTTTTTTGTCGTATATTGAATGTAGTTCTATGTTTGGTTCTCTTTTAGGCTGGACTGAGGAAAATTTTGATTCTCTTCTATTGGTTCTTGTTCGTAAATGTTTTCGATTTCGTCAGTGCTGTATAAATTGTCTTGTGGATAGTATTCAACGTTATCGGTCTCATAATTTTCATAATACGAGTAATGTTCAGTAGGGTCATAATATTGTGTTGGTTCTACGTTAAATAATTCTTCTGAAACAAATTTTGGTTGTCCTTGATTTTGAGGTCTTTGTGGTCGAAAGTCAGGTTTTGAAAAAGTTCCATGAGATATTCCGCTCATATGTGTAGGTTTTGGTTGTATAGGGCGGTTTGCGGAGCCTTGTGGTTTCCAAACATTTGTTTTGTTAGGTCTTGGATTTGTGTTACCAAACTCTTGTTGGTTAGTGAAAAATCTTTGGGGATACACTGGTCTATGTTGTAAGCGGATAGGGTTACTTGGAAAGAATTGTTGTTGATTTGGAAATTGTTGAAATTGTGGATAAGACATTGGTAATGGGGGTCGAGTGAATTGCATTTGTCTCGGGACTGGCATATTTACTTGGCGAGGTTTGTGATTAATAATTTTGTTCAAAACTGGGGTTTTTTGTAAGTGTCTGATATTATATTCGGAAACAATGTATTGTCTACTTTCCTCTAAAGTGGTTGGTTTCATGGCCCGAATAGTTGAACCTAACGGTTCTTTTAGACCGGCTAAAAATATTTTTAGGGCATGGGTATTATAAAAATTCTTTTTAACAGTTCGAATGGCATCATCAGTTTCGTGAATGTCGATATAATTGTGTAATGCACTTAAATTTGACATTACTCTCGTATAATATTGCAAGGCTGGTTCGTCTTTTTGACGGAGCTGATCCAAGTCAAACAATAAACCATTCTCATCGCGCTGATTGCCAAAATGCGCAACGAGGGCGTCTTTTACAGTTTTCCAATCTTTGGAGATGCAGGTGGTGTATACCTCGCGTGCAACTCCGGTTAATTTTGCGTAAATTCCATAAACTACAGTGATATTCTGGACACAATTAATATTTTCTGGTTTTGAATCCCAATAGGTTTTGATTAAAGCATTTGCTATATCTAGAAATGAGGATAATTCGGATGGATTTCCGTCAAATCTAGGTACAATTTCTAATAATTTTGCTTCGAATTTCGGTACTGGCGACATGATTAAATTAGTGTTTTCTTCTATAGCTAAGTTTGATAAAATATTGTTAATTATAGTTAAATCTAAATCTGTATCTATGCTACTTTGTGGGTAATCAAAATCTAACTCGTTTTCACTATTTTCCGCGGTGGAAGAGGTAGAAGAAAGCGAGGAGTCTGACATAAATAGGAAAGCAACTTACAAAACCAATGCGATGATCTTCATCCCTGATAGATGTCCACGATGGAGTTCTCCAGGTATGGTGGCGGTAGGATTCTCGATGAATTCTTGCCGGGTCGCGGTTCCGTTATTGAGTAAACAATTGATATTGAAGGTTTATTCGCGGTGAATTTCCTCTCAATATCCTTCCGACTGCGCCAATTAATTTAACGGTGTTAGGATGTAAGTTTTTAAAAAGATTTTATTTTATTCACAAATAAGAGATCTTTATTGCGCTGTGATTACATCAAGACTGTAGTTACATTACATATCCATATTTTTGTACAAGCAAGTAATATGAAGCTAACATAGTATGGCGCGGGAACATCCGCTGGTAAGGACTGCTGAGTCTGCGCTGGTTCAGGTTATGTAACATATATATATATATATATATATATATATATATATATATATATATATATATATATTATAAAAGTATAATAAATACAATTTGAATAGTTATTTTGAAATTTAAGTGCTACTGTGGTGCCATCTGTTAAGCTATATATGAACTACTCACACCTAACTGAAAATTTATCAAATAATATCAGTTTTTTTATATGCCTTTTAGTTGCAGATAAAGTAACCAATTTTTATACGTTCTTTTGCATTATTTTATAATGAAAATATGAATTTACTTGCAGTTTCTCGTGTTAGTCATTTGTTGTTGTCGATTTTAACAATAAATAAAATAACAAACTTAACAACAATAACAGAATAAAAAACAACAAATACTGACCCGAGAAACACTAAAAGGGCGTAATGGATAAACCACACATAGAGATCGCAGGGGCAGATTGGAACGAATACAAAACTCGCCAATGCCGTCGATTTAAATTTCCGCCACTTCTTCTCTTCCGCTTAGAATAGTGTGAACTGAGACAATCATAGAATGATGTGAAATGAGCTGAGAGCCTTGGGCACAGGTCGACAGTGCTGCTCTCGTGCCCTCTTTATTTTTTACGTTTAAATAATGACACATCGTCATAATATAAATATAAAGATTTTTAAATTTTCTACCGATCTGTATAATAACGTTTATATATGTAACTTCTAGCTAAACAGAATAAACATATAAATTATAATAATTTTACATATCGTTTAGGCTAAGAAATTTCGATAAAACAGATGAGTTCATAAAATTTGATGTCAAATTTGCTGTAAGATTAAAAGATAAAATAAGTAAATATAAAGTATTTTTCCTGTAAAATTAAAACAGGTGGAAGAAATATATAAGGAATATATTTGCATGCATCAAGGTTAAGTTCGATTCCGGTTTTAGTAACGCCAAAAATAATTGTTTTTTTGGTCATACAAATTTTATGAAGGAAATTTTAGGTATGAAACGAATTAAATATATTGTGAACTGCAATACCTAATTTGAAAACTACAAATTTAATGTACTGAAAAACATAGAATTTATTATTAGAGGCGGGAGGTTATGTGTTGGACACATACCAATAATTCTACCCTTGCCATTATTTTTTTTATGTGAACGCTACTACTACGAGTCTTTACTAATAAAAAATTAAGTCTTTTTGAAATGACAAATCGCTACCAAAGACCTTTTTAGTCTTGTTTTGGCTAAACTAATATCACTGGTAATCAAATAACGTAAGCTAATATTATTGATACGTTCAACTTGATGTATGGACAGAGGGTATATAGATTTAAAAAAATCTACCTTTAAACTAACCTGACTTAACTGTGTGTAATACAGACCGAGGGTTTATATTTTTAATGAATTGTCACAAAATGACAGTTGCGATAAAATCCAGCCATTTTATATTCACTGGAATTGTGCATAGCGCACGCACAACCTTACTCGTGAAGATAGTTACCTACCGTACAGGAAATTTAAACCACAGAAATATTTATAATAAAACGGTCGCATAAATATAGTATTTTTTTCAGATTTACTTTTATATTTGTTAGATGATAGTTCAAATTTGTTTTAGGAAGATGATTGTTTCATTCATTTTATGTACTTTTAGTCAATTCAAATTTAATAAATAACTGAAACTTAAAAATTCAATTTGACAAACGAAGAATATTAAAATAATATTTTTTTGGCTAGAGGTTATCAACGACTTTGGCTGATGTACCGCCATTATCCTTTGGCGGGAAAATTTGAATATGCATTACTGACCACATTTTTTACAAATATTTTATTTAAAAATTGTTATAGTTATTGTAACAAAAGCAAAAGACTTTTACAACATGCAACTTTTTTGATGAAATAAAGAGTCGCAATTTAATAAAATCTGTCCTTTTAGTGTCTTTCTTACTTTCTGTTATCATTTTAATAGTATTATACAATGAAGTATTGAAATATTTCATTTAAAAAATGATATAATTTAAAACAGTTGTTTGATTTCTGCTGTCAACTAACTATCAGCTGTCAAAAATATTTGATTTGATAAACGTCGAAATTTTCTTTTTGCATTTTAACTAATTTTGGAATTTAGATTTCTAAAAAATGTTTGATTCTTGATTGCGAAATGCTTTTGCATTCTCGAGTGCAAAAGTGACATTTCGCAATCTAGAATCAAAAATAACAACGTCTTAAACAAATGTTTAATTATAACTTGGATACACAAAATAGGAAAGTAATAAATTATTAAAACATTACAATACATAATAATGACAATAAGTTATACAGCAAGAAGCTTCTGGACGGGACGAATCAGTCTCCAGGATTCCCTGTATATGCTAACGGAAAACCGTCCAAAAAACGTTAGCAAAAGACGATCACTATACAAAAAGATAATTTGAAATAATGAGATATATCAGTAGTAAAAAAATGACTTATATTATTTAAATATATTGGAATTTTGTTTCATCTATAAAGAAAGAGCGTTTGGTCGCAGAAGGATTGAGCTAAATACCTATAACCAAATAAAATAAAATATATAACAGCCGCAAAGAGCATTAGTAAGAATTTGACTTACTTTGTTTGAATACTGCAAACTTTTCTTGTAGAATTTATAATGCAATATATGAAAAATTGTTCTTTCAGCTAATGTAGTAACTATTATGTATAGTTTGTCTAAAAAAAATTTAATGAGTAAATATAAATAATTAGTTGCAAATAAATATTACCTATGTTTAATAAATTATTTGATAATTCGAAGAAGTATTCTGCCAGTGATGAAAGGGTTGTGCATTCTGTTAAATAAAAAATAATTAATAAAGACGTTTTTTTTATATAATGTATTTACCATTCTTATTAAACTTTGTCTATAAAATTGAAGTTTTTCCAGTGGCAGGAAAATCGTCAGCAAATTTGTTTCAAAGTTCGGTTTAAAAATATTCAATATCAATTCTCAGTTTAGATTATTGTTGACAAGTATTTCAAAAAGACATTCTGGTGAAACTCCTGTCTTCTACAAATAAAGACTAATATAATTGAGGAAGATTAGTTTCTTTTAATTGTTACCGTCATTTTACAGTGGATTCATTGTCTGACATCAACATATAAAATACTATATTTCATTTATCATTTGAATTAAAATATGCTATCATTTTCTTGTGATTGAAATGAATGAAATATTTAACGAAGAAAAATTCAACTTGTAGATTTTATCCCATCGATCCAGTTTTCTGTTTTTAAAAAGGAACATTATTAATTTATATAAAATATGTGAACATTCAAACACTTTTTATAAAAAAAAATGGTCGCCTCAGTTGAAAAAACTTCGGTATTACGATTTCACATATGTAATTGTCCAAATACTGGTATACTTGTATCCCATATTTATTATACTCGACATAGTTTACAGCCATAATGCAGTGTAGATTTCAGTTATTATTATCTAAAAATTAGAAATACAAAAATTATTTTTCCCAGAACTTGATAATAACATACCATATTATATCGATGTGAATCAAATGAAATTATTTTGATATTTGTGTATCTTTATTATATAGTAAGAATTTAATTAGTTACAAAAGTTTATCAAATCATTCTACATTTTTTTTAAGAAATATATAATTTTGAAAAAGTTTTCTGACATTGTATTTTAATTTTTATTAGAAATTATTTGAGTTGCCAGATAATTTTTAATACAAATAAGTTAAATAATTTGAAAATATGAATGTACAATAATATTAATAAAAATTTAATTTACATTTTAGATAATTTATAGAAATATTTTACTGAACTCAACAAAATATTAAAAGAATACGATTTGTTTACTAACTGCAGTTATTATTGTTAAAATTGTAGAATCTTTCATATAAAATAAAAAATAAATTTTGATAACCTGGCAACTCGATTTCATACAAACATTCACCCAAACATTCATACTTTTGAGATTTATTACTCTCTTATTTTTCTTTTATTGATCGCTTTGTGGTTTTTTTTTTGTATTATAATGTTGTAATATGCTTCATTAGCTTCATACCCACCAGCCGGTTTGTGACGAGTAATTACTATAAAGCTTATTTTTTCTTATTTATTGTTTTAATTTTTTTAACCACGGGCTATTATAATATTGAAGCAAAGTACAGCAAAAATCTCAAATACCACTGGTATAGGGTTTTAAAGTATTATGTAACAAGTCATTGTCTTGCCAAGTCTACCAAGGAATTATAGATAATATGGTACACATTATGTACATAAAAATGTAATTTAAGACAAAAAAATATAAATTAAATGTACTCTTACCAAATAAATTGCAGTTAATATTTGTACTTTTGTAGTTTTTTAAAAATGAAAATATTGTTACTCAAAATCATACAACAGTGACAATGACTTAATTGCATAACACTTCAAAACCCACCAGCAGTAATTGGAATTTTTACCATACTTTCCGGTTTTGTAGTAGTATGTAGTATATTGCCAAAAAATGTGTATTTATATTCTGTTGCATAAATTTTGAGGTACAATGGTAGACTGGCCTGCCCACATGTTGCGATTTATTATATACTTTTGTTTAACGTCACATTTCTAATACATATTATAGAGAGACGCAACATGTTTTAACTTAAGCCTGGTATTAGATAGTTTTCGTATAACGTCTTTATTTTTAGATGGTATTAATTAAAAATTATTGACAGCAGTATTGTTTAAGCGCTATTACATTTGTTATTGTCAATGAAAAATATTAATGTTAACCAATGACTCTTGTATTATAATAAAAAAATGTTGCTTAACCAATCTTTTAGTAGTAGTAGAAGGAAAAATATGCATTTAAATATAATTTTATTATAATTGTATTTTAATGTAAAAAATTAAAATTATTTTTTTATACTTACATATAAAATAGGTTTTCATTTAACTATTAAATGTAGGGACCTTTTTATCCTTAAATAAAATTTTTAATGTATATTATTGAAAATAATGGTAAAACATACAATATACCAGGATGTAGACGCTATAGAAAATTTTTCTAATTCTTAACCATTGCTTTATACTTTTTATTTTATTTATGTTTTTCAATGTTAATATTATTTTATTAACTTTTATGTAAAGAATAGTTTTATTTATAATTGCCTTTTATAATTCTTTTTATTGTATTTTCATTTTGGCAAGGTCCGTAAAATTTGTAAAAGGAGCAATGGTATTATCAGACTTAAGTTCTTGTTTATTACGTTTTACAATATTTTACGAACCACTTTTCATGTTGGAATAATATTTAATATTATATCAATTACATTTATTAAATATATTGTATATATTATTTCACAAATCAAATTTTACCATCATAACATTTTTTATTATTTATATTTTAAATATACAGCGCGTGTTCACGAGCACAGCACGTTTTTTATTCGCACCAGTGATAAGATCTGATATTTCGGAAGTTACTGTGTAAATAAAAATAAGATTGTGTACGGGAGTAAATAAAGAAGGGATGAACACGGACAGGTATAAAAAGTAAGGTAGAAAGTAACCGAAAATAAATTAAAACAATTTTAAATAACTATCAAACGTGCGAGCAATAGTGACCTTGGCCTTGCATCGGTGATAAGACACGTTTCGAAGTGCGGGAGAAGTGTTTTGCGAGTGCGTATTGAGACAAAAATAAGTAATAACCAGTGGCGTGGCTACCGTATAATGAACAGTGGCTTTAGACAGCGCAGTGACTCGTGGGATAAAAGGAAAAGAGAGGAAGAAAAAGAAAAAGAGGAAGATATTTTCAAAAAGAGCAAACGGCTTCCCAGATCACCACCTACAAAACAAACTAATATAAATTCTATCGAAATGGACGAAATAAAAGGAATGATAGCCGGATTAATTAAAACCGTAAACGAGGTAAATGGAAAAATGGATGTAAATCATGCAGAATTAAAAGGAGAGATAAACAAAAATACAGTGTCAATAGACAAACTTCAAAAAGAATTTATGGAAAAAGAAAAACAATGGCAACAGGAAAAAGCGACAATGACACAAGAAATAGAATTACTAAGAAAAGGGTTGAAGAACAGGATAAGAGAAGCAGAAATAAAAATATAGTAATCAAAGGATTGAAAGTTGAAGACAAAATGCCAAAAGAAGCAGTGGATAAACTGTTTGAAAAAGAACTAGAAATTAAAAGTACCATTAAATCAGCCACTTTACTTAGTAAGCACGACCAAGCACCAATAGTTCTAGTCGAATTAGAAGATCCAGAAGAAAAGAAAAAAGTAATGAAGAACAAAAATAAACTTAAAGGACAAAAAATATATACTGACAATGACTACACAAAAGAGGAACGAAAAATGCAAGCTATATTAAGAAAAAAGGCAAAGGAGGAAAGAGATCAAGGAAAAAATGTTAAAGTCTATTTCAATAGCTTACTTATCGATGGTAAAAATGTAATATGGGATGAAAAACTCGAAAAATGGGTAGAACAACATACCATGAAGAAAGCAAGATCCAATAATTCAAAAAACAAGTGTATTCACAAAATAATGACCATAAAATAACAAGGCAATGGAAAAGGACATGCAAAAGGAAATGTAAAGAACTTACTTTAAGTACATGGAACGTACGGGGTACAAAAACAATAGGGGCATATAAAAATTTATGTAAAGTTCACAAAATGTATGACATAGATATAGCAGCATTACAGGAAACAAAACAAAAAGGAAATAACATATTTGAAACAGATGAATATATAATTTTTAATAGTGGTTTCGAAACTATTTACCACGGAACAGGTTTCATGGTAAAGAAAAAATTAAAGCATTCGGTGATAGATTTCATGCCAATAACAGATAGAATATGTAAAATACGTATAAGAGGCATATATAGAAAAATAAGTATTATCAATGTTCATGCACCAACTGAGAATACAGAAGAAGAAGAAAAGAACAGTTTCTATGAAGAATTATCCAGAACATTTGATGACATCCCAAGATACGACATAAAAATAATAGCAGGAGACTTAAATGCCAAAATAGGAAAAGAAGAAATGTACAAACATACAACCGGAAGCCACAGTAAACACGAAGAAACAAACGAAAATGGAAGAAAGCTAATAGAATTCGCAACAGAAAGAAACATGAAAATAATGAGTACAAACTTCCAAAGAAAAGAAATATATAAGGGAACATGGATTTCGCCAGATGGAAACACATGTAACCAAATTGATCATGTTCTTATTGAGAAAAAGTTCTCCACCTTAATAAAAAACATACGATCACAAAGAGGAGCAGAGGCCTCAACTGATCATTTTCTGGTAAAAATTATCTTAAAACAAGAAGTGCCAACAGCAGGAAAAGATAAAAGACTTAAATGCCAAAATAGGAAAAGAAGAAATGTACAAACATACAACCGGAAGCCACAGTAAACACGAAGAAACAAACGAAAATGGAAGAAAGCTAATAGAATTCGCAACAAAAAGAAACATGAAAATAATGAGTACAAACTTCCAAAGAAAAGAAATATATAAGGGAACATGGATTTCGCCAGATGGAAACACATGTAACCAAATTGATCATGTTCTTATTGAGAAAAAGTTCTCCACCTTAATAAAAAACATACGATCACAAAGAGGAGCAGAGGCCGCAACTGATCATTTTCTGGTAAAAATTATCTTAAAACAAGAAGTGCCAACAGCAGGAAAAGATTAAAGTAAAAGAATGGAGAGGTATGAAGTAGCCAATCTGCGAGAAGAAGACATCAACAAATCTTACAAAAATTTAATGGAATTAAGCTTATCAGTACATATAGAAAATGATACAGTAGATAGTAAATGGAGAAAACTAGAAAAATCAATAAGTACGGTCTCTAGACAAATTTTAAAGAAAAACAAAATTACAAAAAATAGGGATTGGTTTGATGATGAATGCAAAAGTGCAATGGAATCAAAAAACATGGCGAGAATACAATTGTTGCAAAA
The DNA here is from genome assembly GCA_035578165.1 of Stenolophus ochropezus. Classification (NCBI taxonomy): domain Eukaryota; kingdom Metazoa; phylum Arthropoda; class Insecta; order Coleoptera; family Carabidae; genus Stenolophus; species Stenolophus ochropezus. Next base: position 67,689 of record JAQOWZ010000197.1, on the reverse strand, counting down.
AAGAGATGAACAAAATATAAAGCAATACGAACACGACAAGAAATACTTTAAAAATCTCTGCAGACTTAAAAAACGGCAAAAGTTAGAAAACATGTTAAGTAAAACAGAAGAAAACTAGAGAAACAAAGAATTAAGAAATTTTTACCAGGAAGTTAAGAAACAAAAAAACGGAGTAAACAGTAAAGCAATATACTGCAAAAATAAAGCAGGACATTTTGTGACAGGAGAAGAAAAAATAAGTAGGTGGAAGGAGTACTTTGAAGAGTTACTAAATGAAAATGAAGAAGAGAAAATGGAAAACATAGCAGAAGAAAGCTACGCAGGAAATATAGAACAAGAAGAACTGATAAAACCACCTACTGCAGAAGAAATTAATGAGATTATTAAAGAGTTAAAGAATAACAAATGTCCAGGGGAAAATGGGGTGGCTGCAGAAATGTTTAAATATGGTGGTGAACAACTTCTGGTACAAGTACATAAATTAATAGAAAATGTATGGATACAGGAGCAAATGCCAGAAAGATGGAAAGAGTCAATAATATACCCAATCCACAAAAAAGGGGATAAGACCAAATGCGACAACTACCGTGGTATAGCTCTGTTAGATGTAGCATATAAGATATTAGCTATGTGTCTAAGAAATAGATTGGGAAAGTTTGCCGAAGAATCTCTGGGAGAATATCAAGCGGGATTCAGGAAAAACAAATCCACTACCGACCAGATATTTATAATGAAAAAGCTAATCGACAACAGCTATGAACATAATTTAGAGCTCATGATGTTATTCATAGATTTCAAACAGGCATATGATACTGTAAACAAAACAAAAATGATTGAAATTCTAAGAGAACTTGGCTTAGCAGAAAAACTAATAGGATTAGTAAAAATGACACTACATGAAACGAGGTGTAAAGTACTGGTAGAGGGAAGGATATCAGACGTTTTTAAAGTGCACAGAGGACTTCGACAAGGAGACCCCTTATCTCCCATACTATTCAATCTGGTGCTGGAAGGCATAGTGAGAAGAAGCAATCTATATAGAACAGGAACTATATACCACAAGAAACATCAGTTGCTTGCCTATGCAGATGATATAGTACTAGTGACGAGAACTAAAGAGGAGCTACAAAATATTTTTTAAAAATTAGAAGAAAAAGCTAGTGTCATCGGCCTTAAAATAAATGAAGACAAAACAAAATTCATGAAACTAAAAAGAACAAATAGTAAAGACAAGGTAATCAAAATTGATGGAAATAAAACTTATAGATTTGAAATGGTAAATAAATTTATTTATTTAGGAGTATGTCTCACAAATAGCAACGAAGAAGACACAGAAATTACGTCTAGAATAACGAAGGGCAGTAATTGTATGGGATCCTTATATAATTTTCTAAAATCCAAATTAATCTCAAGAACAGCAAAAATTAGAGTATATAAAACTGTAATACGTCCTACGGTTTTATATGGAAGTGAGATCTGGGTGCTAAATAATGGAAGTCAGAAAAAACTAGAAATATGGGAAAGAAAAGTGTTGCGATCTATTTTTGGTGGTATCAAAATAGGTGATAAATTTTTTAGAAGGACAAACGCAGAAATTACAGAACTTTTCCGTGAAATGGACATAATAACGGCAATAAGAACACAAAGACTTAGATGGCTGGGTCACATAGTGCGCATGACAGATGACAGAGTGGTTAAGACAGTTTTTAAAGGAGGTGTAGTGACTAAAAAGAGAAGAGGGCGCCCGAAAGGAAAGTGGTATGATGCGGTTCTAAAAGACATTCAACAAATGGGAATACGACAATGGGAAACGAAAGCCGCGGACAGAGTGCAGTGGAGAAGTGTGGTGCATCAAGCCATGAGCCTACAAGGCTTGCAGAGCTGAACAATATAATATATATATATATATATATATATATATATATATATATATATATATATAATATATATTTTAAATTCTTTCTTATTCCTTTTTATATTATTAAGTATTTCTAAATTACATTTTTAAATCATAATTATTGCTTCAACATGGTTTTATTTTATATTTTAAATTTATCATTATTGCTTTCTTATATTTTTATTTTATATTTCATATACACCATCAATAATTCTTTTTATAATATTACATGTTTTTCTGATATTCTAAAAAATTTTAATTTAAAAATTTAAGGTTTTAATGAGCTTCATATGCCTAATTCCACCCAGCCATTGTGTGGCGAATAATTTTGATAAAGTTTATTTTTTAATGTAGGTATTTAATTTCTCTTATATTTATTTATTTAATCACGGGCTATAATACTAAATCAAAGTACAGCAAAAATTTAAATACCACTGGTATTGGGTTTTAATGCATTATGTCCAAGCTATTGTTTTGCCATCTACCAAAGTAATTAAAAATAAAAAGGTATTTTTACCAAAAAATGTATGTTTAAATAAATTGTAGTTAATATTTGCACTTTTATAGTTTTATGAATATTAAAACCTTATTTCTCTAATTCATGCAACAGTCACAATGACTTGGAACATAACACATTAAAACCCCCAATGGTACTAGAAATTTTTACCATACTTGGCGGTTTTGTAGTATAATGCCAAAAACATAAGTACAAATTAGTATTCTGTTGCATGAGTTTTGAGATACAATGGTAGAATGGCCTGCTTGTCTGTTATCATTTATTATATACTTTTGTATATTAAATGTTTTTAAATTTTACGTTCATTCATTAATTATTAAATGGATTGCAATTTTTTATATGTTTTTATATGTATTTGCTAGATTTATTTAGTTATATTAAATTTTTTTCAATGTCTTTCACTTCAAACATTAAATATTTTTTTTATATAGTTTTAAAATTAATTATTATGAAATTTATGTATTATTGATATTTTGTTCATAATTTTGCAATAAGTTACGAAATGACTATGACATTGTAAATATAACAATTTTTTATTATGATATTTACTTGTTCAATTTAAATTTTTTCTAAATACTCCATTTGTTCACAATTCAAAACTTTATTTTTAATATTTGAATCTGATAATTTTATCTTTAAGGTTACGATACTGCATAATGTTCATCATGTAAAAAGATTGGTTTAATACTTTCACATTAACTTAAATTTTTTGAAAATTTGATTATGATATGCTCAATATAATGTTTTTAAATTTTGAAATACTGTTTATAAATATGTACTTAATATCTTATATAATTTTTTTATTGATTAAAATTTAATTGAAATTATTTCATTATGATTTTAATATCTTGTTTAGTTTAAAATTTCTTTAAATACCACATTCGTCGTTATTCCTTCTTTAGAATTTTCGTTAATATTTGATTCCGGTAATTTTATTTTGAAGTTTTTAGATGACCGTACGCTCGATATTGCAACATATAATTGGCCATGAGTGAAAACTGGATTTTCTAAATTAATTCCAACAAAATTAAACGTTTGACCTTGTGATTTATTAATTGTCATTGAAAATGCTAATCGAATTGGAAATTGGCGACGTTTTAAACTGAATGGTAAATTTGTATCGGTAATTAAATCAAATCTTGGTAGATAGAGTCGGGTACCTGCACTTTGCCCGGTTAATACTTCTACATCAAGGTAATTAGTTTTCATATCTTTTATAATAAATCTTGTACCGTTACATAGCCCACGTTTTGGTTTCATGTTTCTTAGTAACATTACTATTGCCCCCACTTTTAACGTTAATTTGTGAGGAGGCATTCCGGTTGGTGTTAACGCATTTAATAATTCGGTTGGATAACTAATTTTATTTTTATCATCGCTTTCACAAAAATCAGCACTGTAATATATTTTTTATTGTCCTACGATTTTATTTAATACTTGTTCGTTTATTACCATTGTATCGTCATTTGTTGGTGCTAAAATGGCGAGGCCTGTAAATTTGTGTATATCATTTGGCTCTATATCATTATCTCCAAATATATCATTAGCTAATGACGTTTGTGATACACAGTGTGCAGGAATTTTGACAACTTCAGTTAAACCATTGCCGATTATTAGTAAATACTCAGAAAATTCTTTTTCGTCCCTATTTACACACATGTTTTGTTTTAAAGAAAATTTTTTAAAGAGTTGCCAAATTGACTTGTTATTACACAAGTTTCTATTATTGTTGTTGGAGATAAGCAGATTCAAAATATGAAATAAAATAAATAAATAATCGTAGGTTGTAAAATAATAAAAAAAAATTGTTAGGTTGTCAGTTAGTTGTCAGAAGTAAACATTGATGTACAAATCACATGTTTATGTATTTAATTCATAATAAAATAATATTTCACTGAGACTAGCACTCTGCAACAGGTTATGAGCCCCAGTAAGAAAGTAAGCCAGTAAGCAAGTAAGAAAGTGAGCAAGTAAGATAATAATAAACGGGCAATTGAATATAAAAGTTTTTCACCAATTTGAACAAAAATGGATGCCAAGCTGAGTCTAGACTGAAGGAAATGGAAAGTCAAATTATATATCCTGGAGATTTAAACTGAACTTGATGCTACGTATGAAGAATTTGTTAGACGTTGCTACCGGAGTAACACCAAAACCGTTTAAAACAGATCCAGAAATCAACGAATGGATCAAGAAAGATGTAGAAGCTCAGACAATTATTGGACTGAATGTTGATGAGAAAATCGCCTTGAAGATTACGACATGCAAATCATCTTCAGAGATGATCGAAAGACTTGAAGGTATTTATGGCAGGAAAAGTCAAAAGTCAACAGCGATATTGCAGCAGCAATTCTTTAGCTATAAATATGATGAATTGAAATCAGCAGTAGAAAATTGTTTTGAAATAGATGGACTGGCACAAGAATTACGTTCAAATGGTGAAGAAGTCAAGGACACTTGGATAATGTCAAGAATTTTAAATTCACTGCCAGCCAAATTTGATTATTTTCATGCAGCGTGGGAATCAGTTACAGAAGCTGATAAAACTCTACCAAATTTACGTGATCGTCTTCAACAAGAGGAAATAAGGCTTCAAGCAAGAGAGTCAGAAAATATCGGAAATGCACTTGTTGGTAAATTTGATAAGAGAGATGAACGCAGGAAGACTCAAATAAATATGAAGAAAAGATCAGATTATCAGAATTTCAGTCAGTCTAAACAGCGAAGTCAATCTAATATCAATTGTTTTAAGTGTGGAGTAGTGGGACACATAAAGCGTGATTGTAAAAATAAACCATGTCCTGAGTACCTTGAATATTGCAAGAAAACGTACAGTTGCAATTACTGTCACAAGAAAGGACATTTTGCAAATGAATGTACAAAGAAGCAAAATAATAATAATGACACAGGTAAAGTTAAATCTTTTGTCTCAATTGCACTGTCATCTATTTTTCTGGAAAATTCATCGAACAAGCATGAACTTTGGATCAAGGATAGTGGCGCTACTCATTATTTAACAGGAAAATTAAAGTGGCTGACGAATGTACGATCTTTAGATGTTCCGATACTAGTTGAAATTGGAGATTCAACAAAGTTGCAAGGAGTTGCAGTTGGTGATGTCCAGCTGAGTGCTTATGATGGAGAGAAATGGTATCCGATTATATAAAGGGATGTTTTGTTTGTTCCAGAATTCTCATTTAATTTATTTTCTGTTACAACTGTACTGGACAAAGGTTACACACAACAAGCTACAGCAGAAAAGTCACTGATTATGGAAGGAGACAAGATTGTCTTGGTAGCTGAAAGGATTTAAAGATTATTTCAGATGATGTTTCGTTCAATGGAACATTACAGTCTGCCAGCAGTTAGTTTAAGACTTTGGCACGAAAGACTAGCTCATCAAAATGTACGTCACATAAAGGATATTCTGAAGAGAAACAACATTCACTACATTGATGATTGGGAAGATAAAGTCTGCAAAGGTTGTGCATATGGTAAACAACACAAAGTATCTCATCCGAAAAATGATATCGTAGCAAAAGCTCCTCTTGATAGAGTTCATGTTGATTTACGAGAAATGAATGTTGTATCTCTTGGTGGTGCTAAGTATTTCTTATTGTTTAAAGACGATTTTAGTCGATTTCGGACAGTTTATTTCTTGAAGAATAAATCAGAAGCAATAGACAAGTTAAATATTTATTTAAACTTAGTTGAAAATCAATTCGAAAGAAGATTAAAAATTCTTATGTCAGATAATGGAAAAGAAATTAAAAATGTCAGAAGTAAAAATATCTTTGAGCAACTGGGTATATTTAATGAACGATCAGTTTCTTATACACCACAACAAAATGGCAGAATTGAAAGAGAAATGCGTACCATGGTTGAAGTAGCTCGAGCAGAAATTTTCGCCAAAGATCTTGGACCATTTTTGTGGGCAGAAGCATTGAATTATTCAGTTTTCACTATTAATCAAACTGGAAATAGTAATGTTATTGGTAAAACGCCTGCTGAATTATGGTTTGGTCGTCGAATTAGTCTGAAATCCATGAAAAGCTTTGGTTGTGAATGCTACATGATGATCCCAGATTGTCAACGTCAGAAGCTTGATAAGAAGAGCAAGAAATGAATTTTCGTTGGTTACGATGTTGAAGAACATGGCTATCGTATCTACCTACCAAATGAACGACGTGTTGAAGTATCATGTAATGTCATATTTGATGAAAAAGTTGGCCCAGAACATGGCTATACTGAGATAAATTGTGGGACTGTTGAAGAAAGACATGAAGAAGTAGAAGCGGTTGGTGATGAGTCATCTGAGTCTGAAAATGACAAAGGTCAGGAGAAATACAATGAAAATTGCGAGAACGTTGAATTAGAGCAAAATGAAGAGATAAATGAAAATGTGCCGAAATATAATCTAAGAGATCGTCAGAACATCAAGCAACCGTTGAGATATGTTGACTACGTCATGATTGGTGAAGTTGAAGATATTTCAATCAAGAATGCATTGAAAGATCCTGGATGGAAAAGAGCAATGCAAGACGAAATTGATGCTTTAAATCGTATGGAAGTTTGGGAGCTAGTAGAATTACCTACAGGTCGAAAACCGTTAACATGTAAATGGGTATTACGCGAGAAAGCAGATGGACGTTTGAAAGCTCGTGTTGTCGCCCGAGGTTTTGATCAAAGATATGGAATAGATTACAATGAAACTTTTGCACCTGTGATTAGATATGATAGTATTCGATTGTTATTAAGTCATGCAGCAAGTGAAAATTACAAATTCGTATATTTGACATCAATACTGCATTTCTAAATGGGAATCTATCAGAGGAAATATTTATGTTACAACCAGAAGGTTTTGATGACAATACTGGAAGGGTTTGTCGTCTTAAAAGGAGCTTATATGGGTTGAAGCAAGCTCCAAAAGCATGGAATGCAATATTTACCGAAGAATTACAGAAATTGGGATTCAAAGACACTGACGATGATCCATGTATTTTCTACAACAAAGACAGATCAATTAAAATTGGAATATTTGTAGATGATGGAATTATAATTAGTCGTGATAACGAGATGATAAATCGAGTATTATCTGAATTAGGAAAAAGGTTTCAAATGAAGACCACGAGTCCAGAAGAAGGAAAATTATTTTATCTTGGAATGGAAATTAATCAAAAGGAAAATGGTATACTAATTACACAACAAAGATATACACGCAAAATACTATCTCGATTTGGTTTTGAAGGAGCATATTCAGTTTCAACACCTATTGAGCCTGGAATGTTAACTGACAAGAAAGTAAATGCCAAACTACTCAAAAACAAACCATACCGTGAAGTCATCGGAAGTCTATTGTACTTGTCAACTGTAACAAGACCAGACATTAGTTTCACTGTGAATTATCTGAGTCGTCAAGTATGTAATCCAAGTCTCAGTCATTGGAAAATGATTGAACGTGTATTTAGATATCTACGAGGAACAGAACACTTTGGAATATTTTTTGATGGCAAGACTGAGTTACAAGTATATACAGATTCAGATTATGGTGGCACAGAGTCAAATATGATTTCTACCAGTGGAGTTTTGATTAACTATGGAGGTCCAATTGTCTGGATGGCACAGAAACAGTCAGTAATAGCAATTTCTTCAGCTGAGGCAGAGTAATCGTGCTGCAGTCAGTGGAATACAAGAAATTTGTTGGGTTCGTAGAGTATTAAAGGAGTTGAAATTAAGCAATATAACGGAACCAACTGACATGTTCATTGATAATAAGGCAGCGATTCATATGCTGGAGAATGCAGATGAAGGGAAGATAACTAAAGGAAAAAGAAACACATTGAAATACGACGCAAATTTATAAATCAACACATTGGTAAAATGTGCGTTCAGTGTACATAAATACAAAGCAGCAAATTGCAGACATATTCACAAAAGCTTTAGGAAAGAAGATATTTGAAGATTTACGTTTGAAGCTGCTTAAGGAGGAGTGTTGGAGATAAGCAGATTCAAAATATAAAATAAAATAAATAAATAATCTTAGGTTGTAAAATAATAAAAAAAAAAATTGTTATGTTGTCAGTTAGTTGTCAGAAGTTAACATTGATGTACAAATCACATGTTTATGTATTTAATTCATAATAAAATAATATTTCACTGAGACTAGCACTCTGCAACAATTGTGGTACGATGATTTGTATAATTTACTACCGGTAAACATTGTCTGAAATCACCACCTAATACTATAACTTTCCCACCAAATGGTACCGTATTGTTCGTTAAATCTTTTAAAAGTAAATCTATTGCATTTAACGCGTGTTTCGGTATCATAGTTACTTAGTCACAGATGATTACACTTGCATCTTTTATTAGTTTGCCTGCATTACTATTCGCTTTAACTTTACATACGCAGCCGTCATTTACAGGTACTGGTAACTTGAAAACCGAATGTACAGTTTGTCCACCTTTTAATAAAGTAGTCGCTATTCCTGTTCACGCTACGGCTATTACCTTAATATTTTGACCTCTTAAAATACTGATGAGGGTATTATATAAAAATGTCTTTCCTGTACCACCAGGACCGTCTACAAAGAAATATCTATTTTTGCTATTACTATCTGATACGGCATTTAAAATTAAATCTAAAATTTCTCTTTGATAATTATTAAACAACGCTACATTTCGTTCTCCCTCTAATTTCTCTGCTGCAGTATCAATCAAATCGTTTTCATTGTCGTCTACGTCATCTGGCAGCGGTAAACCGAAATCGCTTAATGTGCATCTATGTATTTCTAATATTTCTTGAATTTTTCTTAAACATTTATTTTGCGCTACTTCTTCGGAATTGTGCAGTAAATAATCCTCTATCAAATACTCTTTAAATTTTTCCCACAAAGCTACGGCATTGGTGGACGTGTGAAAACAAATTAAATATGCAAATAATTCTCTTAAGTGTCTCGGAAATTTATTTATCACTACCTCACCTAAACAATTTTCGCATTCTTTATCATTTGCTAAAAGACCTAATACGCGGGCAGCTTCTTGGTATGTGTTATACAACTTACCATCTACGGTACGCAAGTCTTCGAAACTTGTAGCCCCTTTCGCATGTACTAATATTAAAGGTAGATGGAACCTTTCTATATCTCTGGGACTGACGGAAATCATTCGGCCTATTGGTGGTTTTGACTCGCGTTGCCTAGCCTTCCAAGCGTTATTAACAAATACATAATAGTTTGGAATTTGCATATAAACATACTGCCGAGCATTTACATCTGTGCTATTTAGAATAAACCACGCAGTTAAAGTTGTATTTTTTTTCGCTGCCCGTTCTACTGCTTTTTTCTCTTGACCATTAACGAAAAATACCGCCTGTTGGTATTTCAAATGAACAGCTAACTCAAATATTGTATGTGATTTATCGTGTAAGGGATATTCCAGTAGCCTCCAACAACATTCTGGAGCAGAAACATACCTCGCATCTAAATAACCGGTGATTTCATCTCATTGAATTACTTTATCTTTATCTGGTTGACCTAATTTAATACTTGCGCAGTCATAACCCTTACACAGATAATCGCAAATATATTTAACACTTCTAACCGGAGAGCATATTTTGATATTAATATGAGCTTCATACTTTTTTAGCAAATATGGATTGTAAGGTACTATCCATCTGTTATCTATTGTATATTTTACTGAACCGTTTTTCCAGAGAATATATATCTTTGCATTATTATCTGGCCTTTTGTAAAGAGGATAACCGTTAATATTTTCGTGTGTTTCGTTTCGAAATTCTTTAGGGTATCTTTTTGTGCATTTATTTCCATTCATGCTAGGTGAATATTTATTTAATATACCGCAGAGACCGTGGATCATGTGCGTTCAAACTAATTGATACAACTCTGGTTCATCGTCTTCATCTGGAATTTCGGCGCTTACAATTTCGTCTATTTCATCTTTGTTACGGATTTTACTATCGCTATCTAATGTCAACAACAAATGCATATGTGGTAACCCACGTTTTTGGAATTCTATAACAAAAATAAAGGCTACGACTTTTCCAAAAATATCATCGTGAAGAATTTCATTCATCATACTTTTAATTTTTCCGTTGAAAACTCGCGCTACTATATCTGGCCGATCTGCAGAACTTTGACCTTCGCGTAACTGTTCAATTATTTCAGGCTACTTTAGATTACACGTTACTGTTATAAACAAATCAGGTCGGCCGAATTCTCTAACAATTGACATAGCGTTCTGATACTTTTTAACATAGAACGACTGCCACCTTGAAATGTGGATGGTAAAATAACCATTGTGCCCGCCTTACCGCTCTCATTATTTGCTTATTTATTTACATGGTCCATTAACCCATTATACAGTTCTACTCTGAGGGTAGGCTGATTTAATCTAATAAAAGTCAATCTTTCAGCCTCGACTTTCACATATGCATCTACTATGTACAGCTGAGTTAACTTTCCGGCTTCTAAACACGGATTAAATGTATCTCTAATTGCTAATCTATTCATGTAAAATTGTAGCATGCTTTGTTTTTTAATACCGTCGGCATGCTTTAGGTTCATGTTCCAGCCACATTCACCGCGAGGAAAAAGTATGGGATATGTCTTGGGGTCGCAGTTTTCGCTGAATTGATTAATTCTAACAGAACCGCCTGCTCTTGGGTGAACACAAATGTCTCTATCTAATAATGGCTCTCCGTCATTTGATGTAAAAACTACAGCCACTTCATTACATGTTGGTACATTATACCTACGCTTATCTTTTCGTCTGTCACTAACTATCCACATATTAATTTCTGGCACTGACTGATTATTAATATTTGCCCTAGCTATTTCTCTTTGCTCTACTTCTTTTAACATCATGTACGCTTGAGAATACGGATTAATTTCTCTAATAATATCATCTAACTGCCCCATTATATTTGGTTTACACTGTTTATTGTATTCTACATTCATTCTTTTCTCTAACGCTTCCGCAGAATTTATAATGTATAACTGCGCATATTTTTCAACATTATTATTAGTTGGATATAAGGAACTGACTGAATCATGATAAATTTGACCATGTATTCGGAAACAATATGGTCCTATGCCCGGAGGCATTGAAATTTTAGCCCCAAAGGAAGCAAAAGCTAACGCACTATTGTACTGTCTAATATTATCTTTAAAATTTCTACTGTCCGCGTTATTATTGATCATTAGACTTTTTATGTATTCCGGAAACTCGCCTAATTGATCTGCGTTTAACTTGCCTTTACGGCAGCAGTGTGTGAATTTGCCGTCCGAGGGCTTCTCACACGCGAAGTTTTTGGATGAACAGTAAGTGCACAGTGCAGACATTGGACCCAACGAATGCGGTTCAATTTGCATTCCTATACCTTTGCTAGCTAATCTAACTTTATCATTAACTTTATTTTTGCGTGTCTTTACTTTGTTTTTATTTATTACATTATTTTTTAACAAACGCTTTTCTTTCTGTTCCGGTGTTTCTGTTTCAACTACTTTTTTAAAATTATCTTTTAACATATTTAAACGCCGTACTTTATGTTCAGGGGTTTCTTTTTCTATAGATTTTTTAAAATAGTTTTATCTTATTTAAACGATTTTCTCTTTGTTCCGGTGTTTCTGTTTCAAATGTATTTTTAAAATTATTTTTTAACCTATTTAAACGATCTTCTCTGTTCGGGTGTTTCTGTTTCTATTGAAATTTCAAAATTATTTTTTAAACTATTTAAACGATTTTCTCTCTGTTCGGGAGTTTCTGTTTCTATTGAAGTTTTTAAATTATTTTTTAACCTATTTAAACGATTTTTTTTCTGTTCGGGTGTCTCTATTTCAATTGTATTTTTAAAATTATTTTTTAACCTATTTAAACGTTTTTCTTTTTGTTCATGTGTTTCGATTGGAATCATATTTTGAAAGTTATCTTTTAATCTATTTAAGCGATTTGTTTTTTGTTCAGGTGTTTCATTTTTAATGTATTCTTTGAAATTAAATTTTAATTTATTTAACCTATTTGTATGTTGATCAAGTGTTTCATTAGCTAAAAATTTTAATTTATTTTCTGTATTTAATTTTAGACGTTTGGACCGTTCTTCAGCTGTTTCATTCTCTTTACGCTTTAAATGCTTTTCTCTTAATTTCTGCTGTCGTGTTATCGGAAATAATACTAAATTACGTGTTCGAAACATATTTAAAGTATGTGACCTAAGCTTATTGATATCATAATTTTCCTGTTCCGGATTGCGGTTAAATATGATACTCGTACAAAACGCAATTGCAAACAATCCACATTTAAAAGTGTTGGTCTGCTGCTGAACCCGGACAAATCTAACTGTTGGTCTATAAGGAAACAGTCTTTCTAAATATAAACTGGCATTTGAATTTAAACATTGAGAATTCATGCTGTCGTAAATAATTATCTCTGAACCGTCATAGTACGCGGTAAGCCAATGACCAATACGACCGGTATTTGCACCTGGTACGAAAAAAATTTGTAAGTGTTTAGTTCCTTGTTGAACTGGAATGATACGGTCCGGAGCATTTACATACACTGTAGGCTGAGGGTTGAACTCAGTGATAGAACGGACTAAAGAAAAGAAAAAGTCTATGTGTACGTCTTCTAAGTACCCTGCAGGATTTAGCAACGTGTTAATATCCTGGTCTATGAACTGAATCTGATAGTTTACTGTCCTAATTTCTACATTAGCCGTTTGATTACTTGTATGTACATTAATGATATTATTGTCCGCTACTGAAATGACAGATATACTCCTACAACCTGATTGAACCTGACTATTAATAAAGTTTTCTTCTATATTTCCCGTATTATCATTTTTATTATTTTTTGCCGCATTTTTTTCGTTGTTTTGCTTGCGCTTAGGACGTTTAATTCTATCTTTACTTGGCATTTTGTTATGTACTTAAAAATTATACAAAACTTACAATTTTTTAATGCGTTGTTCTTTTCAATATTTATAATTACCAATAATTACGTCAGGCCTTCGATTATAAGTCGATCAGGTTCTTTTCTGTTAGGATAATGGAATGTTGCACTCTTTCTCTTACTCTGCTGCAGTCAAGTTGTAAACCTACAGTAAAATTAATATTTTGCATAGCATTATAAAAAATAATACAAAATAAATGTGTATTTGTATTATTAGATTGCTAAATTACTAAATACTGCAAACTATGTACACTGTCTAGGCCGTGAAACTGCTCTCGTCATAATCGAGCGGCAATTACACAACGTGAAATATAATAATATATTTGAGATTGTCCATGTAGTGATCAAACTATAACCGCGTAATTTAAACAACTGTCATCTGTTGTGTTCTTATGTGTAGTTTGTAAGATAATGATGTATTTCGCGTTAATTATTAATTAAATGCATATTCATATAAAAATATGTTTATAATTTAATAGTGGATGTATTTAAGACTTGGTATCATGGTTGGACTACAAGAAATTACATTTTGTGTTTTATTTGTAAATAAATAAAATTTAAATAAAAATGTTGTTTTCGGTAAATATAGGATGTTCCAGTTAAGTGTGCCACCATTGCTATCTCGAGAACTACAAGAGCTACGAGGTTGTTCAAATTAGCGAGAACCACCATTTTACAGGAACAACATAATGGGCAAAAAAAACCACTCCATATCTTGAGAACCATTGGTTTAAAAAAATATTTGTTTGGCTTATGTTAATAGACTTGTAAAATGGTGATTCCTTGCTAAGTTAACCAACCTGGTAGTTCTTATAGTTTTTAAGATAGCAATGGTGGCACGCTTAAATGGAACAGCCTGTATATTTTAAAGATTTTTCACAAAAAATACATTTATAGATTTCTAATTATATATAACAATAAAATAGTCAACTTTTCGCAAATTAAATTTTTTTTTGGATGTAACAGAAAAGTCTGCAACATTTTAAAATTCTCAGAATAAAAAAATTGCGAGATAAAAGTACTGTTACTAAGACCCAAGGATCAACCACTTAATAAATTTATTTTCTAAATAATTTTGTACCTTTCCTACCCTATATGTTAATAAAAAAACATGCATTCTTGCATATTAAGCTAAAATAGATTTTATACGGACATATACATAACGAAACATAAGTACACAACAGATGAAAGTTATTTAAATTGAACGGTTATGTGATTTGTTCACCATTACCAAAATTTCAAACCGAAAAATATATATGTAATTCCAGCTCCATTTTGACGTCACGCTTTCACGGCCTATTAGAGATAGTGTAATGATTATAAATTTAAAGTAAATTACTTATACTTAAATAGAAGATCAACTCTCAAAAATTGTAGGTTGGACTAACTCGCAATTAGTTATAACACGCGGCCCACCAGAGACGATGAAATACCCGCCTAAATATTTTTTTAATTTGTGCAATAAATAATTTAGCATATTTTGGAGCATACTTCAGCTAAATAAAAATAATAGAGACACATCTTTTGTAGTTTTACGGAAAACCGGTTAAAAACTACTGGCGCCGGGTAAACAAGAAAAATATAGAATTTAATAAAAAAAAAAATTATATAAAAAAAAATTATGAAATCACAAATTAAAATTTCTATTAGCTTGGTTGTAAATGACATTTATCTAATTGTAAATTGCGAACTTGCAAGTTGATTTTTCGAGGGTTGTAAAAGATATAAAATATTTCTCACCTTAGATTTGAATTTAGCGGCACACTAAACGGGATTTATTTTATTGTGACTACTGCAGCTCTGATCAAAGATAATGAATATTAATTCGCAATATAAATATATTGTAACAAAGCACAATAAATGAAATTACTCTACACACAAGTGAAGAAGCAATATTCTTGATAAACAACTTTTGTTTTCAATGGTGTCCCTGATCTCAAATTAGTATTTCCGAAATGTCGGCAAATGTGAAATTATTAATAACGACACCGTACATACAGATAAATACAAAAATTAAATTATTAAAAAAACAAAAATAATAAATTTTAAATAATAATTTATTCATAATGTTATAACACAAATATACTTTTAATTTAAATGAGAATTTTCCTTTAAAACGAAATGAACGTGTTATATACAATAACGAAATAATTATAATACTTACTTTTAGCGTCACAGATGCAAGGTTTGTTGTTCGAATCTTTAACTTCCATTCTAATTGATCATAAGATAACGGCGAACTTTTGAGCGAAAACTGATACTCTGGCATTAGTGCTTATATTCCAAATGCAACCGTTTTCAAATGGTTGCAACATGAACTTCTTCACTGATTCATACTAATAACGTAATAACATAATAAATGTTAATAAAATACAACGTATTGGTAGAGATTAATTGCACTAAAATGTATACTTACATGAAATACATTCAAAATTTGTGTATAATCATTCATATTGTATTTTTGTTAAAATAAACTGCAACTATTGTTCAGTGTACCTACATTATTATTAATTTTCACATTCATAGCTGTAAAATGAAAATTACAAATTAAAAAAAACTTTAGAGGAAGGTCTTTATTGCAGTTACTGTAATTTAATAAAATCCACTAATACACATATTAGTGGATTTTATCAGATGATTGCAACTCCAATAAAGACTTTCTTCATATTAACAATCAGTCGATAAACCAATCCTGCATTAAAAACATATTTATCATAAAACGTATTTTATTAAATTTATTTTAAATTCTACTTCGTTCGTTTGATTGTAATTATTGTTTAATAAAAATAAAAATAGTACATCCCCTCCAGCTTGTATTATTTTTTTCATAATAAAGATGTTTTAGGACAACACAATCTGTTATGTACATACATTCATTCGGAGTTAAAACATATCTTCTGCTACTTACAGGTTTTGTTAACAGATTGCAGGAAATTAATACCACGTATTGTTTGTCTAGTATTTTGAACGATTTTAGCTCAGAATTTAAAATTTCCGATAGTCAGTTATCCCACTTACTTGTTGATTTTAAGTAAAAATCTTCTACTGATATCATGTACTTTTTTATTATAATTATTTAATTTTTTATCGCCTGTCTAATTTAAAATGAAGTACAGTACTCAGGATAGTACTACAAAACACCTATAATAAATAACTTGTTATTCAATATAATAGGAATTTATTTGTAACTTACTATTTCTAATACGTTTGCAAAGTATATTCCGGCTTACAATTATAGGTGTACTTGTCATTTTGCAAATACAATAAACAACAATGTGCTGGCAAGACTTTTAAGTAAATTATGAAGGTCTGACACATAACATGTTTTGACAAATGATTTAATTTCTTCGAACTTGTCGTTCACTAAATAAAATAGAGGGTTGAAACGCATATGAATCAAAAGAAGAACACCGGCTCTAAAAATGCGCGTTATTTGAATTATTCCTATAACTCTCTTGTATATAAAGAACAGAATGTCAATTAATTGAATTATTTTCTGAAAAATAATGTTTCTGCTTTTGCAGGAATAATAAATTGTACTCTTTCGTCTTTCATATTCTTTAGTACTGCTTATTTCCAATCTTTTGTATATTTCTTTCCTTTTTATATATTTCTCTACATTTCTAAAACATACATATATCATTTTATATTTATTTCAATAATAAATAATAAGTACAAACCAACATATGTTCTTAGTGTTTGTATCAAGTTGCAAAATTTCTAGTATAAATTTATGTTATAACCAATTATAACAAACGTTAAATGTCAGAAAATTTTAATTGTACCATATACAATTTCTACAATAATAATACATATTTTGCTCAATATTATAAAGTACGGATACATAGTTCAGTTAATAATATCTTTGTCCATTTTCAAAATTATTGTACTTTAATATTCGTACTTTACACTTGTCAAAGTTACCTACTTCATCACACATTTGGCAACATTGACTTATGTAATTCGAAACGTCAAAATTTATATTAATTAAATACGTTATGTTTTAAACTTAAATTAGTTGTAACACATTTGCTCAGGACTATTATTCATGACACTGTTTTTAAATCTATAATATCAATGTTCTATTAAAAGATATAATCATTTAAAATTCATAGACAAATTGTCAAAAATGACGGATGACGGCGTGATTCTTCTTAAAGTTAGACATGGACTCTGGGATCCATTGTTTCAAGGCAGCATTTGTGCAAAGTTTTAATTTTTTACACGAATACTACTAATAGTAAAAATATGAGAAACCCAAAATGCACCAGATTTCATTAGCCCCCACATATTAAAAAAACAATTACTTGCATGGTTTAGGCTGTAGGCCTTTACAAAAGTTACTCGATGCTCGTGATGAATCTATATATATATATATATATATATATATATATATATATATATATATATATATATATATATATAGTGAATCTAATCGTTTAGTATAAAGAATGATGAAGAACTATAAAATTCGGGGGCGGAAGCAAATATTTATATGATTGTTTACAAAAATAAAGTCAGATTTTACCTTTTCTTGAAATGGATATTTTTGTTAAAACATTCATGTTCATGCTTTAGGATCTATACTATGGACAATTTTAGCATTGGACATGCAAAAGTGACAAAAACGTGATACCAATTAGATAATAAACATTCAATTTTCGGGTGTCATTTTAATGAATACGTTGTATATTGTAAACTACATGGACTGGATACTAGAATAGCTACTACACTCGAAATAGCAATTTTCTTGTTGCAATGTGTTTTTTAGCTAAAATATGAAAAAGAATTATAAAATTCGGTCGCGGAAGCAAATATTTATATGATTTTTTACAAAAATAAAGTCAGATTTTACCTATTCTTGATGAATACGTTGTATATTGTAAGGTACATGGGCTAGAATCTAGAATACCTACCACACTTGAAATAACAATTTTCTTGTTGCAATGTTTTTTTTAACTAAAATACGATGAAGAATTATAAAAGTCGGGCGCGGAAGCAAATATTTATATGATTTTTTACAAAAATAAAGTAAGATTTTACCTATTCTTGATGAATACGTTGTATATTGTAAGCTTCATGTGCTGGATTTTAGAATACCTACCACACTTGAAATAGCAATTTTCTTGTTGCAATGTCTTCTTTTAGCTAAAATATGATGAAGAATTATAAAATTCGGGCGCGGAAGCAAATATTTATATGATTTTGTACAAAAATAAAGTCAGATTTTTACATGCAAAAGTGACCAAAACGTGGTACCAGTCAGATAATAAACATTCAATTTTCGGGTGTCATTTTAACGAATACGTTATATATTGTAAGCTACATAGGCTGGATTCTAGAATACCTTTATAAATTCGGGCGCGGAATAAAATATTTATATGATTTTTGACAAAAATAAATTCAGATTTTACCAATTCTTGAAATGGAATCTTTTGTTAAAACATTCATATTCATGCTTTAGGAACTATACTATAGATGGTTTTAAGCATTGGACATGCAAAAGTGACCAAAACGTGGTACCAGTCAGATAATAAACATTCAATTTTCGGGTGTCATTTTAACGAATACGTTATATATTGTAAGGTACATAGGCTGGATTCTAGAATACCTAATAACCTTGAAATAGCAACTTTCTTGTTGCAATGTTTCTTTTAGCTAATATATGTTAAAGAATTACAAAATTTGGGCGTAAAAGCAAATATTTATATGATTTTTTACAAAAATAAAGTCAGATTTTACCTATACTTGAAATGGATTTTTTTGTTAAACATTCATATTCATGATTTAGGATGTATACTATGGATGGATTTAAGCATTGGACATTAAAAAGTGACCAAAACGTGGTAACAATCAGATAATAAACATTTAATTTTCGGATGTCATTATAATGAATACGTTGTATATTGTAAGCTACATGGGCTGGATTCTAGAACACCTACCACACTTGAAATAGCAATTTTCTTGTTGCAATGTTTCTTTTAGCTAATATATGATAGAAAATTATAAAATTCTGGCACGGAAGCAAATATTTATATGTGTTTTTACAAAAATAAAGTCAGATTTTACCTTTTCTTTATGAATACGTTCTATATTGTAAGCTATATGGGCTGGATTCTAGAATACCTACCACATTTGATAAAGCAATTTTCTTGTTGTAATGTTTTCTTTTAGCTAAAATATAATAATGAATTATAAAATTCGGTCGCGGAAGCCA
The DNA here is from genome assembly GCA_035578165.1 of Stenolophus ochropezus. NCBI lineage: Eukaryota > Metazoa > Arthropoda > Insecta > Coleoptera > Carabidae > Stenolophus > Stenolophus ochropezus. The sequence goes on along the minus strand of JAQOWZ010000197.1, from coordinate 48,090 downwards.
ATATTTATATGATTTTTAACAAAAATAAAGTCAGATTTTACCTATTCTTGAAATGGATATTTTTGTTAAAACATTCATATTCATGCTTTAGAATCTATACTATGGATGGTTTTAAACATTGGACAAGCAAAAGTGACCAAAACGAGGTACCAATCAGATAATAAACATTCAATTTTCGAATGTCATTTTAATGAATACGTTGTATATTATAAGCTACATGGGCTGGATTCTAGAATACCTACCACACTTGAAATAACAATTTTCTTGTTGCAATGTTTCTTTTAGCTCAAATACGATGAAAAATTATAAAATTCGGGCACGAAAGCAAATATTTATATGATTTTTTACAAAAATAAAGTCAGATTTTACCTATTCTTGTTGAATTCGTTGTATAATTTAAGCTACTTGGGCTGGATTCCAGAATACCTACCACACTTGAAATAGCAATTTTCTTGTTGCAATATTTTCATTTAGCTAAAATATGATGAAGAATTATAAAATCCGAGCGCGGAAGCAAATATTTAACAAAAATAAAGTCAAATTTCACCTATTCTTGAAATGGATATTTTTGTTAAAACTTTCATATTCATGCTTTAGTATCTACACTATGGATGGTTTTAAGCATTGGACATGCAAAAGTGAGCAAAACGGGGTACCTATCAGATAATAAACATTCAATTTTCGGGTGTCATTTTAATTAATACGTTGTATATTTTAATATATTGTAAGCTACATGGGCTGGATTCTAGAATACCTACCACACTTGAAATAGCAATTTTCTTGTTGCAATGTTTTCCTTTAGCTAAACTATGATAAAGAATTATAAAATTCGGGCGCGGAAGTTAATATTTATATATTTTTTAAAAAATAAAGTCAGATTTTACCTTTTCTTGCTGAATTCTTTGTATATTGTAAGCTACATGGGCTAGATTCTAGAATACCTACCACACTTGAAATAGCAATTTTTTTGTTGCAATATTTTCTTTTAGCTAAAATATGATGAAAAATTATAAAATTCGGACGCGGAAGCTAATATTTATATGATTTTTCACAAAAATAAGTCAGATTTTACCTATTCTTGAAATGGATATTTTTGTTAAAACATTCATATTTATTCTTTAGGATCTATACTATGGATGGTTTTAAGCATTAGACACGCAAAAGTGAACAAAACGTGGTACTAATCAAATAATAAGCATTTAATATTCGGTTGTCATTATAATGACTACGTTGTATATTGTAAGCTATATAGGCTGGATTCTAGAATACCTACCACATATGAAATAGCAATTTTCTTGTGGAAATGTTTCTTTTAGCTAAAATATGATAAAGAATTATAAAATTCGGGCCCAGAAGCAAATATTTATATGATTTTTTACAAAAATAAAGTCAGATTTTACCTATTCTTGAAATGGATATTTTTGTTAAAACATTCATAATCATGCTTTAGGATCTGTAGTATGGATGGTTTTAAGCATTAAACATGGCAAAGTGACCAAAACGTGGTACCAATCAGATAATAAACATTTAATTTTCGGGTGTCATTTTAATGAATACGTTGTATAATGTAAGCTACATTGGCTGGATTCTAGAATACCTACCACACTTGAAATAGCAACTTTCTTGTTGCAATGTTTTCTTTTAGCTAAAATATGAGGAACAATTATAAAATTCGGACGCGGAAGCAAATATTTAAATGATATTTTACAAAAATAAGTCAGATTTTACCTACTCTTGAAATGGATATTATTGTTGAAACATTCATATTCATTCTTTAGGATCTATACAATGGATGGTTTAAAGCAATGGACACGCAAAAGTGACCAAAACGTAGTACTAATCAGATAATAAACATTTAATTTTCGGGTGTTATTTTAATAAATACGTTGTATATTGTAAGCTACAAGGGCTGGTTTCTAGAATACCTACCACACTTAAAATAGCAATTTTCTTCTTGCAATCTTTTCTTTTAGCAAAAATATGATGACGAATTATAAATTTAGGGCGCGGAAGCAAAAATTTATATGATTTTTTACAAAAATAAACTTAGATTTTACCTATTCTTGTTGAATACATTGCATATTGTAAACTACATGGGCTGGATTCTAGAATACCAACAACACTTGAAATAGCAATTTACTTGTTGCAAAGATTTCTTATAGCTAAAATATTAAAAAAAAATTATAAAATTCGGGCGCGGAAGCAAATATTTATATGATTTTTTACAAAAATTAAGTCAGATTTTACCTATTCTTGATTAATACGTTGTATATTGTAAGCTACATGGGCTGGATTCTAGAATACCTACCACACTTGAAATAGCAACTTTCTTGTTGCAATGTATTCTTTTAGCTAAATTATGATAAAGAATTATAAAATTCGGACCCAGAAGCAAATATTTATATGATTTTTTACAAAAATAAAGTCAGATTTTACCTATTCTTGAAATGGATATTTTTGTTAAAACATTCATAATCATTGTATTGTATTGTATGTATATGAGGGTTTTTAAGCGTTTTGTCGCTTTTTGTCAACGCGACCTAGAAGATCTATTGTGACAGCCCTTACTTAGTTTTTCCGGAAGTAGATCCAGATTTTTGGTGAAGCCGATTAGGCCTCAAGTACCTGAAGTACTTGTTTCGTGACATGTTTTACTTGCATTTTAGTGATGCAGGTTGTCAGCCTACAGTCTCTGCAAGGCCAGCACACACCGAGCCGTTGTGCGGCAACCCATCCAATTGGACAGGGCGGGCTATGTTGCTTATCTACACGATCACACAAGACACGCCACGACCACACAACCGTACTGGCTGACATTCATAATCATGCTTTAGGATCTGTAGTATGGATGGTTTTAAGCATTAAACATGCAAAAGTGACCAAAACGTGGTACCAATCAGATAATAAACATTTAATTTTCGGGTGTCATTTTAATGAATACGTTGTATAATGTAAGCTACATTGGCTGGATTCTAGAATACCTACCACACTTGAAATAGCAACTTTCTTGTTGCAATGTTTTTTTTTAGCTAAAATATGAGGAAGAATTATAAAATTCGGACGCGGAAGTAAATATTTAAATGATATTTTACAAAAATAAGTCAGATTTTACCTACTCTTGAAATGGATATTATTGTTAAAACATTCATATTCATTCTTTAGGATCTATACAATGGATGGTTTTAAGCAATGGACACACAAAAGTGACCAAAACGTGGTACTAATCAGATAATAAACATTTAATTTTCGGGTGTTATTTTAATAAATACGTTGTATATTGTAAGCTACAAGGGCTGGTTTCTAGAATACCTACCACACTTAAAATAGCAATTTTCTTCTTGCAATCTTTTCTTTTAGCAAAAATATGATGATGAATTATAAATTTAGGGCGCGGAAGCAAAAATTTATATGATTTTTTACAAAAATAAACTTAGATTTTACCTATTCTTGTTGAATACATTGCATATTGTAAACTACATGGGCTGGATTCTAGAATACCTACAACACTTGAAATAGCAATTTTCTTGTTGCAAAGATTTCTTATAGCTAAAATATTAAAAAAAAATTATAAAATTCGGGCGCGGAAGCAAATATTTATATGATTTTTTACAAAAATTAAGTCAGATTTTACCTATTCTTGATTAATACGTTGTATATTGTAAGCTACATGGGCTGGATTCTAGAATACCTACCACACTTGAAATAGCAATTTTCTTGTTGCAATGTTTTCTTTTAGCTAAAATATGATGAAAAATTATAAAATTCGGGAGCGGAAGCAAATATTTATATGATTTTTTACAAAAATAATGTCTGATTTTACCTTTTCTTGATGAATATGTTGTGAATTGTAAGCTACATGGGCTGGATTCTAGAATACCTACCATACTTGAAATAGCAATTTTCTTGTTGCAATGTTTTCTTTTAGCCATAACATGATGAAGAATTATAAAATTCGGGCGCGGAAGCAAATATTTATATGATTTTTAAAAAAATAATGTCAGATTTTACCTATTCTTGAAATGGATATTGTAGTTAAAACATTCATATTCATGCTTTAAAATCTATACTATGGATGGTTTTAAGCATTGGACATGCAAAAGTGACCAAAACGTGGTACCAATCAGATAATAAACAATTAATTTTCGGGTGTCATTTTAATGAATACGTTGTATTTTGTAAGCTACATGGGCTGGATTCTAGAATACCTTCCACACTTGAAATAGCAATTTTCTTGTTCCAATGTTTTCTTTTAGCAAAAATATGATGAAAAATTATAAAATTCGGGCGCGGAAGCAAATATTTATATGATTTTTTTACAAAAATAAAATCAGATTGTACCTATTTTTGATGTATACGTTGTATACTGTAAACTACAAGGGCTGGATTCTAGAAAACCTACCACACTTAAAATATTAATTTTTTTGTTCCAATGTTTTCTTTTAGCTAAAATATGATAAAGAATTATGAAATTCGGGCGTGGAAGAAAATATTTATATTTTTTTTTACAAAAATAAAGTCAGATTTTACCTAATCATGCTGAATACGTTGTATAATGTAATCTACATGGGCTGGATTCTAGAATACCTACCACATTTGAAATAGCAATTTTCTTGTTGCAATGTTTTCTTTTAGCTAAAATATGATGAAATATCATAAAATTCGGGCGCGGAAGAAAATATTGATTTGATTTTTTACAAAAATAAAGTCAGATTTTACCTATTTTTGAAATGGATATTTTTGATAAAACATTCATAAACATGTTTTTAAACCTATACTATGGATAAAATATGATGAAAAATTTTAAAATTCGGGCGCGGAAGCAAATATTTATATAATTTTTTACAAAAATAAAGTTAGATTTTACCTATTTTTGATGAATACGTTGTATATTGTAAGCTTCATTGGCTGGATTCTAGAATACCTACCACACTTGAAATAGCAATTTTCTTGTTGCAATGTTTTCTTTAGCTAAAATATGATGAAAAATCATAAAATTCAGGTGCAGAAGCAAATATTTATATGATTTTTTACAAAAATAAAGTCAGATTTTTCCTATTCTTGAAATGGATATTTTTGTTAAAACATTCATAAACATGCTTTTGGACCTATACTGCGGATAAAATATAATGAAAAATTATAAAATTCGGGCGCGCAAAAAATATTTATATGATTTTTTACAAAAAGAACGTCAGATTTTACCTATTTTTGATGAATATGTTGTATATTGTAAGCTACATGGGTTGGATTCTAGAATACCTAACACACTTGAAATAGCAATTTTCTTGTTGCAATGTTTTCTTTTAGCTAAAATATGATGAAAAATCATAAAATTCGGGCGCGGAAGCAAATATTTATATGATTTTTTACAAAAATAAAGACAGATTTTTCCTATTCTTGAAATAGATATTTTTGTTAAAACATTCATAAACATGCTTTTAGACCTTTACTGCGGATAAAATATGATGAAAAATTATAAAATTCGGGCGCGCAAACAAATATTTTTATGATTTTTTACAAAAAAAAAAGTCAGATTTTACCTATTTTTGATGAATACATTGTATATTGTAAGCTACATGGGCTGGATTCTAGAATACCTAGCACACTTGAAGTAGCAATTTTCTTGTTGCATTGTTTTGTTTTAGCTAAAATATGATGAAAAATCATAAAATTCGGGCGCGGAAGCAAATATTTATATGATTTTTTACAAAAATAAAGACAGATTTTTCCTATTCCTGAAATGGATATTCTTGTTAAAACATTCATAAACATGCTTTTGGACCTATACTGCGGGTAAAATATGATGAAAAACTATAAAATTCGGGCGCGCAAACAAATATTTTTATGATTTTTTACAAAAAAAAAGTCAGATTTTACCTATTTTTGATGAATACATTGTATATTGTAAGCTACATGGGCTGGATTCTAGAATACCTAACACACTTGAAATAGCAATTTTCTTGTTGCAATGTTTTCTTTTAGCTAAAATATCATGAAAATCATAAAATTCGGGCGCGGAAGCAAATATTTATATGATTTTTTACAAAAATAAAGACAGATTTTTCCTATTCTTGAAATGGATATTTTTGTTAAAACATTCATAAACATGCTTTTGGACCTATACTGCGGATAAAATATGATGAAAAATTATAAAATTCGGGCGCGCAAACAAATATTTTTATGATTTTTTACAAAAAAAAAGTCAGATTTTATCTATTTTTGATGAATACATTGTATATTGTAAGCTACATGGGCTGGATTCTAGAATACCTAACACACTTGAAATAGCAATTTTCTTGTTGCAATGTTTTGTTTTAGCTAAAATATGATGAAAAATCATAAAATTCGGGCGCGGAAGCAAATATTTATATGATTTTTTACAAAAATAACGTCATATTTAACATATTTTTGAAATGGATATTTTTGTTAAAACGTTCATAAACATGCTTTTGGACCTATACTATGGATAATATATGATGAAAAATTATACAATTCGAGCGAGAAGCAAATATTTATATAATTTTTTACAAAAATAAAGTCAGATTTTACCTATTTTTGATGAATACGTTGTATATTGTAAGCTTCATTGGCTGGATTCTAGAATACCTACCACACTTGACGTAGCAATTTTCTTGTTGCAATGTTTTCTTTTACCTAAATTATGATAAAAAATCATAAAATTCGGTCGCGGAAGCAAATATTTATATGATTTTTTATCAAAATAAAGTCAGATTTTACATATTCTTGAAATGGATATTTTTGTTAAAACATTCATAAACAACCTTTCGGACCTATACTGTGAATAAAATATGATGAAAAATTATAAAATTCGGGCGCGGAAGCAAATATTTATATAATTTTTTACAAAAATTAAGTCAGATTTTACCTATTTTTGATGAATACGTTGTATATTGTAAGCTTCATTGGCTGGATTCTAGAATACCTATCACACTTGAAATAGCAATTTTCTTGTTGCAATGTTTTCTTTTACCTAAATTATCATGAAAAATCATAAAATTCGGGCGCGGAAGCAAATATTTATATGATTTTTTACAAAAATAAAGTCAGATTTGACATATTCTTGAAATGGATATTTTTGTTAATACATTCATAAACATCCTTTTGGACCTATACTGTGGATAAAATGTGATGAAAAATTATAAAATTCGGGCGCGAAAGCTAATATTTATATGATTTTTTACAAAAAAAAAGTCAGATTTTTCCTATTTTTGATGAATACGTTGTATATTGTAAGCTTCATTGGCTGGATTCTAGAATACCTACCACACTTGAAATAGCAATTTTCTTGTTGCAATGTTTTATTTTAGCTAAAATATGATGAAAAATCATAAAATTCGGGTGCGGAAGCAAATATTTATATGATTTTTTACAAAAATAAAGTCAGATTTTTCCTATTCTTGAAATGGATATTTTTGTTAAAACATTCATAAACATGCTTTCGGACCTATACTGCGGATAAAATATGATGAGAAATTATAAAATTCGGGCGCGCAAAAAATATTTATATGATTTTTTACAAAAAAAACGTCAGATTTTACCTATTTTTGATGAATATGTTGTATATTGTAAGCTACATGGGTTGGATTCTAGAATACCTAACACACTTGAAATAGCAATTTTCTTGTTGCAATGTTTTCTTTTAGCTAAAATATGATGAAAAATCATAAAATTCGGGCGCGGAAGCAAATATTTATATGATTTTTTACAAAAATAAAGACAGATTTTTCCTACTCTTGAAATAGATATTTTTGTTAAAACATTCATAAACATGCTTTTAGACCTATACTGCGGATAAAATATGATGAAAAATTATAAAATTCGGGCGCGCAAACAAATATTTTCATGATTTTTTACAAAAAAAAAGTCAGATTTTACCTATTTTTGATGAATACATTGTATATTGTAAGCTACATTGGCTGGATTCTAGAATACCTAACACACTTGAAATAGCAATTTTCTTGTTGCAATGTTTTCTTTTAGCTAAAATATGATGAAAATCATAAAATTCGGGCGCGGAAGCAAATATTTATATGATTTTTTACAAAAATAAAGACAGATTTTTCCTATTCTTGAAATTGATATTTTTGTTAAAACATTCATAAACATGCTTTTGGACCTATACTGCGGATAAAATATGATGAAAAATTATAAAATTCGGGCGCGCAAACAAATATCTTTATGATTTTTTACAAAAAAAAAGTCAGATTTTACCTATTTTTGATGAATACATTGTATATTGTAAGCTACATGGGCTGGATTCTAGAATACCTAACACACTTGAAATAGCAATTTTCTTGTTGCAATGTTTTGTTTTAGCTAAAATATGATGAAAAATCATAAAATTCGGCCGCGGAAGCAAATATTTATATGATTTTTTACAAAAATAACGTCATATTTAACATATTTTTGAAATGGATATTTTTGTTAAAACGTTCATAAACATGCTTTTGGCCCTATACTATGGATAATATATGATGAAAAATTATACAATTCGAGCGGGAAGCAAATATTTATATAATTTTTTACAAAAATAAAGTCAGATTTTACCTATTTTTGATGAATACGTTGTATATTGTAAGCTTCATTGGCTGGATTCTAGAATACCTACCACACTTGACATAGCAATTTTCTTTTTGCAATGTTTTCTTTTACCTAAATTATGATGAAAAATCATAAAATTCGGGCGCGAAAGCAAATATTTATATGATTTTTTACAAAAATAAAGACAGATTTTTCCTATTCTTGAAATAGATATTTTTGTTAAAACATTCATAAACATGCTTTTAGACCTTTACTGCGGATAAAATATGATGAAAAATTATAAAATTCGGGCGCGCAAACAAATATTTATATGATTTTTTACAAAAAAAAAGTCAGATTTTACCTATTTTTGATGAATACATTGTATATTGTAAGCTACATGGGCTGGATTCTAGAATACCTAGCACACTTGAAATAGCAATTTTCTTGTTGCATTGTTTTGTTTTAGCTAAAATATGATGAAAAATCATAAAATTCGGGCGCGGAAGCAAATATTTATATGATTTTTTACAAAAATAAAGACAGATTTTTCCTATTCCTGAAATGGATATTCTTGTTAAAACATTCATAAACATGCTTTTGGACCTATACTGCGGGTAAAATATGATGAAAAACTATAAAATTCGGGCGCGCAAACAAATATTTTTATGATTTTTTACAAAAAAAAAGTCAGATTTTACCTATTTTTGATGAATACATTGTATATTGTAAGCTACATGGGCTGGATTCTAGAATACCTAACACACTTGAAATAGCAATTTTCTTGTTGCAATGTTTTCTTTTAGCTAAAATATCATGAAAATCATAAAATTCGGGCGCGGAAGCAAATATTTATATGATTTTTTACAAAAATAAAGACAGATTTTTCCTATTCTTGAAATGGATATTTTTGTTAAAACATTCATAAACATGCTTTTGGACCTATACTGCGGATAAAATATGATGAAAAATTATAAAATTCGGGCGCGCAAACAAATATTTTTATGATTTTTTACAAAAAAAAAGTCAGATTTTACCTATTTTTGATGAATACATTGTATATTGTAAGCTACATGGGCTGGATTCTAGAATACCTAACACACTTGAAATAGCAATTTTCTTGTTGCAATGTTTTGTTTTAGCTAAAATATGATGAAAAATCATAAAATTCGGGCGCGGAAGCAAATATTTATATGATTTTTTACAAAAATTACGTCATATTTAACATATTTTTGAAATGGATATTTTTGTTAAAACGTTCATAAACATGCTTTTGGACCTATACTATGGATAATATATGATGAAAAATTATACAATTCGAGCGAGAAGCAAATATTTATATAATTTTTTACAAAAATAAAGTCAGATTTTACCTATTTTTGATGAATACGTTGTATATTGTAAGCTTCATTGGCTGGATTCTAGAATACCTACCACACTTGACGTAGCAATTTTCTTGTTGCAATGTTTTCTTTTACCTAAATTATGATGAAAAATCATAAAATTCGGTCGCGGAAGCAAATCTTTATATGATTTTTTATCAAAATAAAGTCAGATTTTACATATTCTTGAAATGGATATTTTTGTTAAAACATTCATAAACATCCTTTCAGACCTATACTGTGAATAAAATATGATGAAAAATTATAAAATTCGGGCGCGGAAGCAAATATTTATATAATTTTTTACAAAAATTAAGTCAGATTTTACCTATTTTTGATGAATACGTTGTATATTGTAAGCTACATTGGCTGGATTCTAGAATACCTACCACACTTGAAATAGCAATTTTCTTGTTGCAATGTTTTCTTTTACCTAAATTATCATGAAAAATCATAAAATTCGGGCGCGGAAGCAAATATTTATATGATTTTTTACAAAAATAAAGTCAGATTTGACATATTCTTGAAATGGATATTTTTGTTAATACATTCATAAACATCCTTTTGGACCTATACTGTGGATAAAATGTGATGAAAAATTATAAAATTCGGGCGCGAAAGCAAATATTTATATGATTTTTTACAAAAAAAAGTCAGATTTTTCCTATTTTTGATGAATACGTTGTATATTGTAAGCTTCATTGGCTGGATTCTAGAATACCTACCACACTTGAAATAGCAATTTTCTTGTTGCAATGTTTTATTTTAGCTAAAATATGATGAAAAATCATAAAATTCGGGTGCGGAAGCAAATATTTATATGATTTTTTACAAAAATAAAGTCAGATTTTTCCTATTCTTGAAATGGATATTTTTGTTAAAACATTCATAAACATGCTTTCGGACCTATACTGCGGATAAAATATGATGAGAAATTATAAAATTCGGGCGCGCAAAAAATATTTATATGATTTTTTACAAAAAAAACGTCAGATTTTACCTATTTTTGATGAATATGTTGTATATTGTAAGCTACATGGGTTGGATTCTAGAATACCTAACACACTTGAAATAGCAAATTTCTTGTTGCAATGTTTTCTTTTAGCTAAAATATGATGAAAAATCATAAAATTCGGGCGCGGAAGCAAATATTTATATTATTTTTTACAAAAATTAAGTCAGATTTTACCTATTCTTGATTAATACGTTGTATATTGTAAGCTACATGGGCTGGATTCTAGAATACCTACCACACTTGAAATAGCAATTTTCTTGTTGCAATGTTTTCTTTTAGCTAAAATATGATGAAAAATTATAAAATTCGGGAGCGGAAGCAAATATTTATATGATTTTTTACAAAAATAATGTCTGATTTTACCTTTTCTTGATGAATATGTTGTGAATTGTAAGCTACATGGGCTGGATTCTAGAATACCTACCATACTTGAAATAGCAATTTTCTTGTTGCAATGTTTTCTTTTAGCCATAACATGATGAAAATTCATAAAATTCGGGCGCGGAAGCAAATATTTATATGATTTTTTACAAAAATAATGTCAGATTTTACATATTTTTGAAATGGATATTTTTGTTAAAACGTTCATAAACATGCTTTTGTAATAATATTATCGCTTAAAACTAAAAATTAGCAAACTTAACGCAAGCATATGGTTTAATAAACAATGTTTAAACAATAACGTAATTCCTAATTACATAAATGTAACTATAAAATCCCAAACTGAAGTCGCTACGAAAATTAAAAATAAAGTTGAAAAACAATGGTTAAAATTAGAACTAAATACCGCGTATAAAACAAAACAAAAATTAAACATTAAATTATTAAAAATCCATTTACAAATATCTAACACATTTAATTATCAAACATGGGCCGAAATAAACGAATACACTAATAATATAATACAAAATAAAATGAACACTAAATATAAACTTTTAAACAACAAACTAAATAAACTCACGGCTAAAAACACAAAAAATAGCACACCTAATAATCATCAATTTTATAAAAAACTCGAAAACTTAACCACCATAAATTTTGATCAAATAGAAATCGATACATTAAACAAAGGATTGAAACATAACAAACCAATTAACTTTAAAAATAACATTGAAAACTTAATAATAGATACTGAAGAAGCGATTCAAAAATTACCGATTGAAGAACAAGATAAAACAAGACACTTCGCAGCTAAACAATTTGAAAATATAATTAAAAATAATCAACATTATAATAATCAAGAAAATAAACAATATAAAAAAACAGTTAAATCAATAAAAAATAAATTATCTATCAATAACGCGATAATAACGAAAGCTGATAAAGGTAATACTATCGTAATAATAAGTAAAGATGAATATGTTAATAAAACTTTAGAATTCATTAATAACAATAACTGCACTGAATTAAAACGCGATCCCACTAATAAATACCAAACAGAACTAAAAAACGCCATTAAAAATTCCCAACTAAAAATAGATAAAAATAAACAATACTTGCAATTAAACATGAATCCCCAAGCACAGACTTTAAAAGCCCTACCTAAAATTCATAAAGATAACATACCGATAAGACCTTTAGTTAACTTTACCCAAGCTCCAACATATAAAATTTCTAAAACAATCGCGACGTTGCTTAGAAACATAATTGAATTAAAAAGTAAACATACCGTCAAAAATAACTTAGATTTGGTAAACGAAACTAAAAATTTAACATTAAACGAAAATACGTGACTAATATCCTTTGACATTACTAATCTGTACACTAATATACCAATAACAGAAACAATAACAATAATTAAAGATACATTAAAAGATAAAGGTTTTGACCCTTCATTTACCACACAATTAACTAATCTTTTAACGACCATCTTAAATCAAAATTACTTTCAATTTAATAATAAATACTATAAACAAAACAACGGTTTAGCTATGGGGAGCCCCCTCTCGGGTATTTTATCAGAAATATTCTTACAACATTTGGAAAATAATTTACTTGCTAAAATACAAACTAAATACAAAATCATTAAATGGATCCGGTACGTAGATGATGTTCTTTGTATAACTAACCACAAAAATGCTAACGAAATCCTTAACGAAATTAATAAATACCATAAAAACATAAAATTTACTTTAGAAGAAGAAATTAATAATAAAATAAATTACCTCGACTTAACAATTATTAAAAATGGTAATAAAATTGAATATAATATATACCGTAAACCTACACAAACCGATAATGTAATTCACGCAACCTCAGAACACCCTAAACAACATAAATTTGCAGCCTTTAGAAGCTTAATATATCGCCTTGAAACTATACCACTAAACCTAAAAAACTATAAACATGAATTAAACACAATCCACCAAATTGCTATAAACAACGGCTACACTAAAAACACCATCAATAAAATACATAAGAACATAAAACACCGAATAAAAATTAAAAATAAAAATCACACTAATCTAAACACAAGCAATAAACAACAATGGTCTAAATTTACATACATCGGTAAACTAACCCATACTATAACTAAATTATTTAAAAACAGTAACATAAAAATAGCATTTAAAACCGAAGATAACCTTAAAAACCAAATTAAAAATAACATTGAAAATAAAAATAAATATAATAACAGCGGCATCTATAAGTTAAAATGTAGTACTTGCAATTTAAATTACATCGGTCAAACGGGACGTAAGTTTAAAGATAGATATAAAGAACACATAAACTCATTTAAAAACTTTAAATTTGATTCAAATTTCGCAACCCATCTAATAGATAATAAACATTCAGCGGGTAAAATTGAGGACATTATGTCAATTTGTAAAGTACAAAATAAAAGCAACAGACTAAACATAACTGAAAACTTAGAAATCTTTAAAGAAAAAATAAATAAACCAATCATAAACATCCAAATAAATAGCCAATCAGACATAATCTTCCAACCATTAAAATTAATCCACGGACCATCTAACAATATAAAATCCAGAACCTAACTACCATTCCACCAGTTACCTGATGATGATCGAAAGATCGAAACGCGTCGTATCTCATAAAGTGCCGAGTTTTGCTATCCGCGCAGTGTCATATTTAGTTTATTGCATTGTATCTTATACTATAACGATCTTTGCTCTAAACTCCATATCGTACATTGTACCGGATACAACACTCATTGACGAGTTCTTGAAAGGAACAATTACGTTTTTTAATATATTTGTGACAATGAACTTCGGTAAGTCTGTTATTTTCAATTTTAACAAAGCCACCGCGGCTACAATCATTAACAAATATTATCGCTTAAAACTAAAAATTAGCAAACTTAACGCAAGCATATGGTTTAATAAACAATGTTTAAACAATAACGTAATTCCTAATTACATACATGTAACAATAAAATCCCAAACTGAAGTCGCTACGAAAATTAAAAATAAAGTTGAAAAACAATGGTTAAAATTAGAACTAAATACCGCGTATAAAACAAAACAAAAATTAAACATTAAATTATTAAAAATCCATTTACAAATATCTAACACATTTAATTATCAAACATGGGCCGAAATAAACGAATACACTAATAATATAATACAAAATAAAATGAACACTAAATATAAACTTTTAAACAACAAACTAAATAAACTCACGGCTAAAAACACAAAAAATAGCACACCTAATAATCATCAATTTTATAAAAAACTCGAAAACTTAACCACCATAAATTTTGATCAAATAGAAATCGATACATTAAACAAAGGATTGAAACATAACAAACCAATTAACTTTAAAAATAACATTGAAAACTTAATAATAGATACTGAAGAAGCGATTCAAAAATTACCGATTGAAGAACAAGATAAAACAAGACACTTCGCAGCTAAACAATTTGAAAATATAATTAAAAATAATCAACATTATAATAATCAAGAAAATAAACAATATAAAAAAACAGTTAAATCAATAAAAAATAAATTATCTATCAATAACGCGATAATAACGAAAGCTGATAAAGGTAATACTATCGTAATAATAAGTAAAGATGAATATGTTAATAAAACTTTAGAATTCATTAATAACAATAACTGCACTGAATTAAAACGCGATCCCACTAATAAATACCAAACAGAACTAAAAAACGCCATTAAAAATTCCCAACTAATAGTAGATAAAAATAAACAATACTTGCAATTAAACATGAATCCCCAAGCACCGACTTTAAAAGCCCTACCTAAAATTCATTAAGATAACATACCGATAAGACCTTTACCCAAGCTCCAACATATAAAATTTCTAAAACAATCGCGACGTTGCTTAGAAACATAATTGAATTAAAAAATAAACATACCGTCAAAAATAACTTAGATTTGGTAAACGAAACTAAAAATTTAACATTAAACGAAAATACGCGACTAATATCCTTTGACATTACTAATCTGTACACTAATATACCAATAACAGAAACAATAACAATAATTAAAGATACATTAAAAGATAAAGGTTTTGACCCTTCATTTACCACACAATTAACTAATCTTTTAACGACCATCTTAAATCAAAATTACTTTCAATTTAATAATAAATACTATAAACAAAACAACGGTTTAGCTATGGGGAGCCCCCTCTCGGGTATTTTATCAGAAATATTCTTACAACATTTGGAAAATAATTTACTTGCTAAAATACAAACTAAATACAAACTAAATACAAAATCATTAAATGGATCCGGTACGTAGATGATGTTCTTTGTATAACTAACCACAAAAATGCTAACGAAATCCTTAACGAAATTAATAAATACCATAAAAACATAAAATTTACTTTAGAAGAAGAAATTAATAATAAAATAAATTACCTCGACTTAACAATTATTAAAAATGGTAATAAAATTGAATATAATATATACCGTAAACCTACACAAACCGATAATGTAATTCACGCAACCTCAGAACACCCTAAACAACATAAATTTGCAGCCTTTAGAAGCTTAATATATCGCCTTGAAACTATACCACTAAACCTAAAAAACTATAAACATGAATTAAACACAATCCACCAAATTGCTATAAACAACGGCTACACTAAAAACACCATCAATAAAATACATAAGAACATAAAACACCGAATAAAAATTAAAAATAAAAATCACACTAATCTAAACACAAGCAATAAACAACAATAATCTAAATTTACATACATCGGTAAACTAACCCATACTATAACTAAATTATTTAAAAACAGTAACATAAAAATAGCATTTAAAACCGAAGATAACCTTAAAAACCAAATTAAAAATAACATTGAAAATAAAAATAAATATAATAACAGCGGCATCTATAAGTTAAAATGTAGTACTTGCAATTTAAATTACATCGGTCAAACGGGACGTAAGTTTAAAGATAGATATAAAGAACACATAAACTCATTTAAAAACTTTAAATTTGATTCAAATTTCGCAACCCATCTAATAGATAATAAACATTCAGCGGGTAAAATTGAGGACATTATGTCAATTTGTAAAGTACAAAATAAAAGCAACAGACTAAACATAACTGAAAACTTAGAAATCTTTAAAGAAAAAATAAATAAACCAATCATAAACATCCAAATAAATAGCCAATCAGACATAATCTTCCAACCATTAAAATTAATCCACGGACCATCTAACAATATAAAATCCAGAACCTAACTACCATTCCACCAGTTACCTGATGATGATCGAAAGATCGAAACGCGTCGTATCTCATAAAGTGTCGAGTTTTGCTATCCGCGCAGTGTCATATTTAGTTTATTGCATTGTATCTTATACTATAACGATCTTTGCTCTAAACTCCATATCGTACATTGTACCGGATACAACACTCATTGACGAGTTCTTGAAAGGAACAATTACGTTTTTTAATATAATTGTGACAATGAACTTCGGTAAGTCTGATATTTTCAATTCATAAACATGCTTTTGGACCTGTACTGCGGATAAAATATGATAAAAAATTATTAAAATTCTGGCGCGGAAACAAATATTTATATGATTTTTTACAAAAAAAAAGTCAGATTTTACCTATTTTTGATGAATACGTTGTATATTGTAAGCTACGTGGGCTGGATTCTAGAATACCTAACACACTTAAAATAGCAATTTTCTTGTTGCAATGTTTTCTTTTAGCTAAAATATGATGAAAAATCATAAAATTCGGGCGCGGAAGCAAATATTTATAGGATTTTTTACAAAAATAATATCAGATTTTACATATTTTTGAAATGGATATTTTTGTTAAAACGTTTATAAACCTGCTTTTGGACCTATACTATGGATAAAATATAATGAAAAATTATAAAATTCGGGCGCGCAAACAAATATTTATATGATTTTTTACAAAAAAAAATCAGATTTTACCTATTTTTGACGAATACGTTGTATATTGTAAGTTACGTGGGCTGGATTCTAGAATACCTATCACACTTGAAATAGCAATTTTCTTGTTGCAATGTGTTCTTTTACCTAAATTAAGAAGAAAAATCATAAAATTCGGGCGCGGAAGCAAAAATTTATATGATTTTTTACAAAAATAAAGTCAGATTTTTCCTATTCTTGAAATGGATATTTTTGTTAAAACATTCATAAACATGCTTTTGGACCTATACTGCGGATAAAATATGATGGAAAATTATTAAAATTCGGGCGCGGAAGCAAATTTTTATATGATTTTTTACAAAAAAAAAGTCACATTTTACCTTTTTTTGATGAATACGTTGTATATTGTAAGCTACATGGGCTGGATTCTAGAATACTTAACACACTTGAAATAGAAATTTTCTTGTTGCAATGTTTTCTTTTAGCTAAAATATGATGAAAAATCATAAAATTCGGGCGCGGAAGCAAATATTTATATGATTTTTTACAAAAATGAAGTCAGATTTTAAATATTTTTGGAATTGATATTTCTGTTAAAACGTTCATAAACATGCTTTTGGACCTATACTATGGATAAAATATGATGAAAAATTATAAAATTCGAGCGCGAAAGCAAATATTTATTTAATTTTTTACAAAAATAAAGTCAGATTTTACTTATTTTTGATGAATACGTTGTATATTGTAAGCTTCATTGGCTGGATTCTAGAATACCTATTGTCACGGTTCTAATCTGAGTTTATTAATAACATACCGGATGCGTGACGTCATCCACCTGATTTCGGGTCGTATCAAAATAAATGATAATGCTGAGTAGAAGTATGAAGACTCATACTCAGTGCAAGGGTGTAAAATAATACAAGTTGTACTGGTTAATAATAAGTTTTAATAATAAAAAGTATAAACACTTACAGCTCGCGTCGTAGCAGATCCATATCGACTGACAGCGTTGTAGTTGTACACTGGCTAGGCGGACAAACCGAAGAGATTTATCTCGTTGAACACACAGAGATCACTGCCTCGATTTGTCAGACTACCAGGCTTAAATACTATTTTAACATGTGGTTTTTACTGACGTCTATTCCAGATTTCCAGAACCCCTAGCCGGAATCCGTTATGACAACCTCCCGCGTTCAAAGGTTAATTTTGACAAACATTCCCAAATATGGGGATGTCTGGTGACCACACGTAGTCGTCACCCGATACTTTTACTCCGAAATAATATTTCACAAGACTATTTTCTTACCACTTGATTGACGTGGATTAGTGACCTCAGCAGGAGACGGATTTCCTATACTTGTTAGAAGAGTGAACGAGCGAAGGATAAAAATAATACTTCGTTGGTTACCCACTCTTCTTAACAAGGGTAGGAACACGTGGTGTCGGGTTGAGTGATGTCAGACGTCAGAGCATGCACCAGGCCGTAGGCTTACTGCCTTATAAATTTATAAACGTGTGTAATTATAATTTTGATTTATCAACTTAGCTTCCGGTTAGCAACCAAAAGATAAGCTGCGGCCTATGTCATTAGGAGTACATGTATTAGAAGAGCACATAAGGCACAATTCTAAGATGCATTTCTCTGGACGTGACACTTCCCCCCCCTAGCCCATGGCGCCCCTGACATGGTTTTGGAAGTCTGGATTACACTATAACTTAACTAATATATATATAACTTAACTAATATACTGTGGGTTAAACTGCTGAAGGGCACCTATTGGGACGTAGACGGCTTCCGTGGGAGGCTGGGGTGATCTGGTGATCCTGGGCTCATCGTAGAGAGGCGGCGGTAGCGGTCTCATGTAGCCAGGGTCGGGGGATGAGGATCCGCTTGCGTGGGATCCTGGACGTGGAATGGGGGCTGGCAACCGTGCTGACTCTGAGCAGGTACTGGTTGCTGAACTGGACACTACTTCCAGCTGTATGTGCGTCGGGGTGCTTGGTAATGGCCTCCGGAATACCTGTTGTGCTGTACGGTGAAAATAGGTGCCCCTCCTAAATCTAACACACTTAAAAATATTCTTTCTACATACAAAGATTAATATTATTATAATAACCGGCCAAGGCGCGTAAATAAGGGCTCGCTGTAAAGAAGCGTTACTGGTTGCCTGCTCTCCTATGAGAGTAGGATCCAGGCATTCTCGTAAATTACTAAAACGCGGATAGCTACCTTCATCAAACGGCGGGAGCCGTAGTGTCTTCACCGTGGCCCAGGCTGCTGGAATAACCTGTTTATATTTAAATGTTACGTTACGATCTATACATGGAAATGCAGGTGTTACCCTAGCCCTCTCATCTATTTCTATAGAACAATTACACGGCAATTGGAGCCAAATTGCTCCGAAATTTGGTTCGAACGTAATGTTTCTCGGCGCACCGCACCGTACCTCCGTAATTTTGCTTACATGCGTTAATAAAAATTGATTTTGATTCACTGGAGTGACTATACGCGTGGTTTTGTCGGCGGGTTTACATGAAATTGGGCAAAACTGGGTGAATTCACTTACTGTTGCCCCCGAGAACAGCAATGCAGCGCAGGTAGCCGTGATTGTGTTAGCCTGGTAAGTTCTTGCCAGTGCACATAACCTGTCGCGGTGGGGGTCACATAGTGGACTGACTATATCAATACTCCTATTTGCATAGTGGATGATTGCCAGATCCACATGCTCGGCCTCTAGAGCGCAGGTAAGGTTTTTCCAGGCTAGTGGGGCAGGTATAATCCGCCGCAGGCTAACTGTTTGGATTTCCTGTCGCAGTATGGGAATGTGTACTCCCACAATGGCTGTCTGGGGTGTGACTAAACAGTCGGTGAGCGGCAACCCGTAATACTTACCAGCATCACTGAGTGCCAACTTATGCCCATTTTGTTTCACCGCAGCTGAGAATTTATCTAAGTCTGCTTGTAGTGTCCGCATATCTATCACATCCGGTGATAAATGTCGAGCGTGGCAGGCACTGATTAAGGTGAATAATTTTATCCTTAACGTGTTTATGTGAGTTTGGAGGCGGTGAGCGTCGCATCCCGAAATATTACTTGCGTCCGTGAGGTCCAGAATCCGTGTCTCGAATTTAAAAGGAAATTTCTCTACTTTTTTAATAAAATTGTCTATTTCAGCGGGTGTTGAAAACATACGCTGAACATGATTCCGTGATGCTATTTGAAAATCCCATCCGGCTGTATTTCCATCATTAGCCAGAAAGGCTTCTTGAGTGTTAGGGGCTGCAATTCCTGTTATGAGATTATTACAGTTCCTGCCCGTCCCGTTCCCTGAGCTGTTGCCATGTGGCATTCCGGGATTTGGTGAAGATGATTCGGTAGATCAATGGTAACGATGTCTCATATGTGATTGTCTCGGGCAAAATTTGGAAATACGCTCCTGTATTTACCTCGACTTGTCCTGCCAGGTTATTATTTACAATAATTGTTAAACATAACGCAAGTAAGTACGCTTGCGGTCCTTTAAAGAGATACATGTTGTGTATTTTCCTTTTTTCCTTACTTACTAAGAAACCTTTTTTTATAACAAATTTACTATCCGTGCTAAATTGTCCTTGTCTTCCCCGATTTTTCTAAATTTTTCTTCTCCCTGAACCACCGAGCGGTGCTCACGCCCTGTGATCCCTAAAAGACTAAGCCCTCGCAGCTTAGCCCCGCCTAGTCCACAAAACTAAGGCGTTCTGGTACCCGTTTACAAAACAAACCCTGCCCAGCGGGGTCTCGCTCGGCCACTTACCGGCGGCAAAATTTCAAAAACTGCACGTGCCTTTCCTAATAGATACAACCCTTTAGCCGTACAAGGCGCGAATCTGGTGATCAATCAGGCCGACGCCCCAGGCCAGCTGTATCTAGAGCACTCACCTGATGAGGAGGTCGATTCCGAGCGTCGCCCTCTACTGCAGACACGGGGTAGTCTGCAGATGTCTCGGAATCTTAAGCTTCGCACCTGCCGTCCCCTGTTTCTGACGGCCCTCCTGCGACTGTATTTTCTTCTTCGATTCGAATGGGTACCTTCTGTCCACCAGGCAGCTTCAACGTACCTCTGGACCACTCAGTTACTTGAAGATCAGTCTCTTCTTGCCTCTTGCTTCGGCATAAAGGGCAACGCCCTATCTTCCACTTCTTTATCCCGTACCAACCAATTAAAATTGTCAACCCGATAGCAACTAATGCTATGGTGACGATGTACAGCAGGTATAATGCGATTATCTCGGTTCCAGTGGCGCCCTCGGCACTTACCAAGGGCATGAAGACCAATAGGACGGCTCTCTGTTGATGTAGTAATTTCAACACCAGGATTGTCAATATTATATTCCAGATGTAAATTAATACATCCTTATGATGCGAGAACTCGTCGATTGTCCATGTGAGTGGAGGGAATGCGTTGGAATACGGTAAATTTTTGTACGTGCCGCTAATAGCGGATAAATTCAAGTGCGGCACATGTAAAGTCCAGTTTTTGTTGAGACACTCCGACAAATTATTATATTCGGGATGAGTTTCTGGTGCTAGCGGATTAATCCTTAGCGACTTTAGAGTTGACCACGTAGCTGGAAGTACGTGTATAATTTGTAGATGACGGCTGTTTTCACCACACGGTACGCGGACTGGTATCGTGCGGGTCTGGTTGATGTACAGAGCACAGTTACACGGTAATTGAACTTGTAATGCTCCGGGTTGGCCTATATGTAGCGGGTTGACTTCCTGTATATCGCGGGGACAGTGGATTTTCATGTTGGGCTGCGGATGGGTAATCACGTATGTGTCAGGCCGAACTTCGGAAATTACCATTTGTTGGGATTGATAACAGCGGAAGGAGCAGTGCTTTGTAATGTCTTCCACCGTAGCTCCTTCATACATTTTAAATGCACATTGCGGTCCGTACACTGCATCTGACGAGAATCGTGGTAGATAACATAGACGGTCATGATAAGGCTGACACTGATGTAATCCAGCCCCGGATATTGGTCGCATGTTTTTTCCACTGACCGCTAGATACATTGTATCGTGCATTATCACACACGTGTCATTATTCCACCCAAACGGGGTTGTTAGTAGCTCCACTAGTTTCCATGACTGGCCGAGCTGCGTGACGGGCACCTTCACATGTATTACAATAGCTGATGGTCCGATCCCACAGTCGACAATAGGTAATTTATAATATTGCGATAGTTGATCCCGCGGAATGGCCAATTGTAAGCCGTAACTCCTTAATTTTGATGCTAATCTGTCCAAATCAGCCGCCAGCACTCCTGGTGTCAATACTGCAGTGGGGATATTCCTGGCTTTACATGCGCTCAGAATTTCATTTTGTCGAATAATTCTTAACATGTTAATCGTGCGTTTTAATGCGCTGACATCATGACGCATTAAATGATTAACTGTTCTCTGAAGATTTTCATTGGCTTTGATTTCTGTTTCTTCTACGTGTTCCAAAATTCGGACGCGTTCTTGTAGGACTTTAAAAGCGGTTTGTACTTGCGTATCGTATCGTTTGAATTTTTCCGACACTAGGGTCAGATGTTTGTATTCCTCATGCATTCCCTGTTGGAGTAATTCTATTCGCTGTTCCAGAGCCTTTTCATTCATTACAAATGACTTCATCTTGGTCTCCGTCATGATGCCGCAACACCAGTTAAAGGCGTCGCCGATGAAATTAATAGCACGTCGGAAACGTGAGATGGCTCTGCCGGCGTCTGGTTCTGCGAATGGTGGTCCATCGAATCGTGATCGGCCCAGTGATCCATCGAGATATTGTCCTAATTGTTTTGGATCTAACTTCTCTAACTCGATGAAATACTCGGGATCCAGCGACGCTTCGATTTGGCGAAAAACTTCATCATAGATCCGAGTCATGTCTCGGATGTTGTCATGTATTTCGCATTCTTGTACTTTATTATCGCATCCACCTAATCCATCGTCAAACATATCCAACTTCTTAACCCATTCGGACTCGTAGGTGAGTGGAATCGTTGCTTCATATGTAATAGTATCGGGAAGTTCTTTCCAGTACGCCCCTGCTGAGATGCGTACCGGCACTTTTGCTGTACTATAGCCGAAGCACAGAACACTTAATAAAATTCTGTAACAAAAAACAAAAACTGCGGCACCTACCTTCTGAGGGCGCCCTGAGGTTTCCTAGTAATATAAGGGTTAGAAACCACAAACCACACACACACAATTAATATTTGGTTAGGCGAGAAAGATTGGGATACGTGTTCAAATATATTTTATTTTATTTTCATTATGTAGGGTTAATTTATTAAAAAGAAAATATTAATCTGTTTTGACCCTTTATTTCGCCGATACTGTTTTACATTTTCTTAATCCAGTCCGAACATGTTCCCGGCCTCTTCCGAGTCATGTTCGGACTCGTTTAGTGAGACGGTATCGTCGTTGTACCTGGCCGGGGTTGAGGCGCGGGGAGGTACCCAGGTGTTCAGTGGCGGCACGTAGAGTGCCGTCTGGGTATTCCTAAAAATGGCCTCGTAGCCGTCATCAGGCGTAGGCACGAACACGGGCGACCACCCGTCCGCGTGCCCACGCCGGAGAGCGGCCTCGAGGTCGAAGCTCCCCGTCTCCCCACACATCTGCCGCACCTGGGGCTGGAACTCCCAAAGGAGTCCCCTTGCTTGGGGGGTGGCACAAGTGGGGACCTCAACGGCGTCGATCAGGTCGCGGGCTAGGTCGAGGCGGGAGATAATCGATTCGTGGGCTCGTATGCGAGCCCACTGCTGAGTCTCATCCCCCGTCAACATGTCGAGGCATAGGATCCAATCCTCGACATAGGCTATGAGGGGCACAATTAAGAATCGGACTATTATGATTATCCGATTCGCTGCCTCGTTGCAGGCGCGCCCCCGCATAGCCAGCCGCGCGTCCCGGCGCAAGGTGGTGCAGCGCCGGAGGATTTCCCCCTTCAGGGTCTCAAGAGAACTATCCAAAAAATTTTGTTTCTTAGCATAATTTTGTAATTTAATTATTATTTTTGGGCCTAATATACAGTCTCATGCTAGCTCCATATGCGTAGCAATTTACAAATATCTAATGTATTTTTACTAACTACTCTACTCATCGGATTCATGGGCACTACCTCCATCATCCGAATTAACACTACGCGTCCGACTACGGGTCACTGGCCTTGCAACATCTGGTTGCCACGGTTCGTGATAGGGCTTGAGCCGGGCCACATGTACGGTTTCTCGCTTCTGTTTCCTCCCTTTCCCTTTTACAATTACATAATTTACATCCGATAATTTTTCTACTATTTCGTAGGGGCCATACCATTTAAGTAGTAATTTATCGCTTTTACCTACAAAACGCTCGGGACTGTAAACTTTTACTTTCTGTCCCACCTGATATTCCACTTCTCGATGGCGGTCGTCGTATCGAGCTTTGTCTTTAATTTGTTTATTTTCTATGTTTTGTTTGGCCTGTAGCCGGATCTGTTGCACCTGTTCCTGTGTTTTGATTACGATGTCCGTATCTATGGGCGTTGTTAATTGAGCTTCTGTTGGTAATACGGGTTCACGGCCGTATAACAACAAAAACGGCGACATCTTAGTAGTATCCTGCCGGGCGGTATTGTACGCAAACGTCACATGAGGCAGGTACTCGTCCCAGTCGGTCTGGGCGGTGTTGGTGTAAATACTCAGCATGTCTGCCAATGTTTTGTTTAGCCGCTCGGTCAGACCGTTTGTCTGCGGGCGGTAGGCCGTTGTGAATTTATTCTCAATTCCCATAATCCGTAGTAATTCAGCCACGACTTGTGATTGAAATACCTTGCCTCTGTCGCTCAGTAATGTTCGTGGTGATCCGTGACGGCATATTATTTGTTCTAATATGAATTTCGCGACGGGCTCCGTTTTCCCGCTGGGTAGAGCGCGAGTCTCAGCCCAGCGAGTAGCGTAGTCCGTGGCCACTATTATGAAGGTTTTACCCTGTCGGCTTCGGCGAAATGGGCCGAGCAGGTCAATACCCACCCTATCAAAGGGTTGACCGACAGGTAAAGGGTGCAAGTGGCCGGCTGGCTTCAGATTACCAACACCTTTTCGGGCTTGGCAATCGTTGCATCCACGCACGTATTTTTCCACGTCGCGCCTCATATTTTCCCAATAATAGCGGTCGCTGATGCGGTGAAATGTCTTCGCGAATCCCAAATGTCCCGAGAGTGGTTCATCGTGATTACTAAATAATATTTCACCGCGTAATTTTTGTGGGATTACCAAAAGACGCATGATTCCATTTGCTGAGGGATTCTTTTTGTATAATATTCCGTTGTCATCGAGTTCAAAATTTTTAGCGCGCCGCTGGAGTAATGCGTTTCCGAAATTAGGGTCGTTAATGGCTTTAATTAATTCCATGAGACTAGGATCATTGTGCTGTTGTGCTTGTATATCGACGGGCATAGCTAAGTACGTGATGATGTCCGTAGCGTCCTCCTCGTCGGCTTTTGTCGCAGTGCTCGTAGGATAGCGTGACAGGCAGTCGGCATCCGTGTGTGTTTTGCCGCTCTTGTGAAAGATTTCATATTGAAAATCTTGTAATTTGACACTCCATCGAGCGAGCCTGCCGACTGGATCTCTCACGGTCCGTAACCAGCACAGTGCATGATGGTCGGTAGCTACACGGAAGCGTCGTCCCCAAATGTAAGGGCGGAATTGTGTCAAAGCATATACAAAAGCTAAGCATTCCTTTTCCGTGATGGAATAATTTATCTCCGCTGGTGTTAGTCGTCGAGATATGTACGCCACTGGGTGCCAGGCGTCATCTTTGTTTTGTAACAAGACACCGCCTAGGCCTGCGTTACACGCGTCTACCCTAATCTCAATCTCCGCGGTCGGGTCGAAATGTGTCAGTACCGGTGCTGATGTTAATTTATTTTTAAGCGTATTGATAGCGTCTAATTCTTTCGCGGATAATTGAAATAATACATCTTTTTTAGTCAAGTCATATAAAGGACGTGCTATTTTGGCAAAATCTTTAATAAATTTTCTATAATAATTACACAAACCTAAAAAACTTTGTATGTCTTTTACTTTTTTAGGCAAGGGGAATTCTCTAATGGCTTTAAGTTTTTTATCGTCGGGTGCAACTCCGTCTACTGTCACTCTAAATCCAAGCAAATCAATAGCGGTCTGTAAATAAGTACATTTACTAGGTTTAAGGGTTAGATTCGCTTCTCGTAATCGCTCGAATACGTGTCGAAGTCTTATTAAATGTTCCTCAAATGTATTACTGAATACAACTACATGATCTAAATAAATCAATACTTCTTTCCATTTTAAATCTCTAAAAACAGTGTCGGCTAAATTTTGAAAGGTTGCAGGGGCGGAACACAGACCGAAACTGAGTACATTGAACTCATAGTGGCCGTCGGAGGTTATGAAAGCAGTTTTGGCTCTGTCTTCTTCTTTTACAGGGATTTGCCAGTAACCACTAAATAAGTCGAGACTCGAAAAATATTTCGCGTTGCCTAGGTAACTAAGTATGTCCTCTATCACCGGTAGGGGATACACATCGGGTTTAGTTACTGCATTTAATTTGCGATAATCGACGCAAAATCGCCACGTATCATCTTTCTTTTTCACCAGCACTACTGGTGACGACCACGCCCCATACGAGGGCCGTATTATGTTGTCCGTCAACATTTCTTTAACTTGTTCCTGAATAATTTCGCGTTCTTTGTGAGATACACGGTATGGTTTTTGATGGATCGGGCTTGCGTCGCCGGTGTTGATTTCATGTTGAACTAGATGCGTGAGACCAATCTGTTTTGAATTCCATGCAAATACGTCGCTGAATTCTTCAATCAATTCCAAAACTCTTTCTCGCTGTCCCGGTGTTAGTTCCTTATTTATATCATGCTCATGCGGTTCACTATCACTATTATTATTATCTAAGATCATTATGTTAGGCGTTGATGAATTAAAATAATTATAAGCTAAAGCGGTATGTTTAAAAAGTTTCTTATTTACACGCGTTACATTCCTCAAGTATGCTACCCATGTACCAGTATTGAGCTCGTCGGGCCTCAAATCTGTTATTTCTATTCCAAATTTAGATATTAAATCCGTCCTGAGCTGAATGTTATAAAATGGGTTAGTGAGTCCTTCTTCAATTAAAAAACATTGTGCGAGTTCGCCCGCACTTATCGTGGTGTCGGCTGCTAGTGTGAGTTTGTTTTTATCTCGCACCGGCGGCACACAGTCTAGCGCCGGCCAGCCGTCATGCTGATTAGAGACAGCTGTCAACTTTCCCAGCGGTTCCGAACCAGCGGTCCCGTCGGAGGAGTTGAATTTTATTCGCACAATTTCATCTGGCGCTATTGTCAGTGAAATCTCGTTTTTATTGAAGTCGATGACGGCACCATGGTTAATTAAAAATTGCATGCCAAGAATGATGTCACATGGCAGATAAGGCACTACTAGAGTGGCTAATTCTGTAGTCCACGGGCCAATTGTTACAGTCACCATTGCATTTCCTACCACGGCGATGGATTTTCCATCCGCGGCGCGCAACGCGGTTACCGAGGAAGGCACGTATACATGGGCGTGGCTAGTTCCCACGACGTTATATGCGGCTCCTGTATCAACAATTATGCTCACGGGTTGATCGTTCAACCTACCTGCGATTGTGAGTATTCTAAAGTTGTGTTTAGGTTTATTATTAATGTGAGGCCCGTTGTCAATCTGGTACACGACGCTGCGGACCTCGTTTAGCGTCGTGGAGTAGCGTTTCCCGGATTCGTTCCGGTTGTCCTCTGCTGCTGTCCGTCTCCGGAGCGTTCATTGACAGGGCACATCCTGGCGTAGTGTCCTGGTCTTTGGCAATTAAAGCATACGGGTCGGCCGTCGTGTGTTCGCGTATTGCGCGGCTCGAATCGTCCTTGTTCGCGGGGTGGTTTATAATTATCCCTCGGCTTGGAATTATTATTATACCCTGGATTAGGGTTATTCCGCGGGAATTGTTTGGGGTACCCTGAGTCTGTTCGGTTGTTGACAAAGTGTCTGGGCGGGGGTTGATTTTGTTTTTTAATCATATGTACGAGTCGTTCCTCCATACGCTGTAGCTCGTATTTATAATCGTTACTGGCGCTGGCGCCTCCCTCTGTCCGTTCTTTTACGCGGGCAATGCGATCCTCCGTGTCGCACATTAAATCAATCGCGTCTTTTAACTCTTTCAAAGTTTTAGGACGGCATACCGCGACTTTCTCTTGCAAAGATGGCAGAAGGCCATTTTCAATAGTGGCTCTAATTTGTTCGTTCTGTAACGGGGTGGGCAATTTGTCATGGATGTCCAGCATGAAATAATAATACGATCTGGGGTCTTCGCCCTTCTGTTGCACACGTGTGCACCACTGATCCCATAGTTTTCTCTCGTAACCGACCGGGAAGAATTCAGCCTTGAATGCAGCGGTCAGTGTTTCCCAACTGACGTTATGGTTACGATGACTGTATGCGCGGTGCCACACTTCCGCACGTCCGGCTAGATACATATCGAAATATGCTAACTGCAACGCGGTGCTCCATCGATTTGCTTTCGCCGCCCGTTCGTATTGCCTTAAAAATTCTACAGCCCCGATGCCTTGTTGTGGATCAAATTTCGGTGGTTCCATGAACCGAGGTTGAATCGGCCCGTTAGGAATTGCCTCTACATAAAAATCTCTCCGTTCTTCCGGTGAATTCTCTAATGACTCTTGCCTTTGTAAGTCAGCGTTGGGGTATCCGCCCCCTGATACGTCTCCTGCCCCGTTTTGCAGAAGTACATTCTCCACGGATTGATTAGCGTTGTTATCCATTTCGTTAGTTATCGGACTAGTTCTGGGTGGGGTTTCAAAAGTTACTTGAGCCGCGGGGTTTGTATTGCTCGTACTCGGTACCGGCGAGTGTACTACCATTCTTTGTCTACGCTCTACAGTTAATATCGGTGTTTGATTTATTCGTGGCCGCAAATCGTATTTTCGCATACTTAATTATCAAGCATTGTTAGTATTTTCGGCATACTCCCATGTAATTACCATCTATTTTGATTCTACCCGGCGCCTCCACCAAATGTCACGGTTCTAATCTGAGTTTATTAATAACATACCGGATGCGTGACGTCATCCACCTGATTTCGGGTCGTATCAAAATAAATGATAATGCTGAGTAGAAGTATGAAGACTCATACTCAGTGCAAGGGTGTAAAATAATACAAGTTGTACTGGTTAATAATAAGTTTTAATAATAAAAAGTATAAACACTTACAGCTCGCGTCGTAGCAGATCCATATCGACTGACAGCGTTGTAGTTGTACACTGGCTAGGCGGACAAACCGAAGAGATTTATCTCGTTGAACACACAGAGATCACTGCCTCGATTTGTCAGACTACCAGGCTTAAATACTATTTTAACATGTGGTTTTTACTGACGTCTATTCCAGATTTCCAGAACCCCTAGCCGGAATCCGTTATGACAACCTCCCGCGTTCAAAGGTTAATTTGACAAACATTCCCAAATATGGGGATGTCTGGTGACCACACGTAGTCGTCACCCGATACTTTTACTCCGAAATCATATTTCACAAGACTATTTTCTTACCACTTGATTGACGTGGATTAGTGACCTCAGCAGGAGACGGATTTCCTATACTTGTTAGAAGAGTGAACGAGCGAAGGATAAAAATAATACTTCGTTGGTTACCCACTCTTCTTAACAAGGGTAGGAACACGTGGGGTCGGGTTGAGTGATGTCAGACGTCAGAGCATGCACCAGGCCGTAGGCTTACTGCCTCATAAATTTATAAACGTGTGTAATTATAATTTTGATTTATCAACTTAGCTTCCGGTTAGCAACCAAAAGATAAGCTGCGGCCTATGTCATTAGGAGTACACGTATTAGAAGAGCACATAAGGCACAATTCTAAGATGCATTTCTCTGGACGTGACACTATCACACTTGAAATAGCAATTTTCTTGTTGCAATGTTTTCTTTTACCTAAATTAAGATGAAAAATCATAAAATTCGAGCGCGGAAGCAAATATTTATATGATTTTTTACAAAAATAAAGTCAGATTTTACATATTCTTGAAATGAATATTTTTGTTAATACATTCATAAACATGCTTTTGGAACTATACTGTGGATAAAATATGATGAAAAATTATAAAATTCGGGCGCGGAAGCAAATATTTATATGATTTTTTACAAAAAAAAAGTCAGATTTTACCTATTTTTGATGAATACGTTGTATATTGTAAGCTGCATGGGCTGGATTCTAGAATACCTAACACACTTGAAATAGCAATTTACTTGTTGCAATGTTTTCTTTTAGCTAAGATATGATAAAAAATCATAAAATTCGGGTGCGGAAACAAATATTTATATGATTTTTTACAAAAATAAAGTCAGATTTTTCCTATTCTTGAAATGGATATTTTTGTTAAAACATTCATAAACATGCTTTTGGACCTATACTGCGGATAAAATATTATGAAAAATTATAAAATTCGGGCGTGCAAACAAATATTTATTTAATTTTTTACAAAAATAAAGTCAGATTTTACTTATTTTTGATGAATACGTTGTATATTGTAAGCTTCATTGGCTGGATTCTAGAATACCTATCACACTTGAAATAGCAATTTTCTTGTTGCAATGTTTTCTTTTACCTAAATTAAGATGAAAAATCATAAAATTCGAGCGCGGAAGCAAATATTTATATGATTTTTTACAAAAATAAAGTCAGATTTTACATATTCTTGAAATGAATATTTTTGTTAATACATTCATAAACATGCTTTTGGAACTATACTGTGGATAAAATATGATGAAAAATTATAAAATTCGGGCGCGGAAGCAAATATTTATATGATTTTTTACAAAAAAAAAGTCAGATTTTACCTTTTTTTGATGAATACGTTGTATATTGTAAGCTACATGGGCTGGATTCTAGAATACCTAACACACTTGAAATAGAAATTTTCTTGTTGCAATTTTTTCTTTTAGCTAAAATATGATGAAAAATCATAAAATTCGGGCGCGGAAGCAAATATTTATATGATTTTTTACAAAAATAAAGTCAGATTTTAAATATTTTTGAAATTGATATTTTTGTTAAAACGTTCATAAACATGCTTTCGGACCTATACTATGGATAAAATATGATGAAAAATTATAAAATTCGAGCGCGTAAGCAAATATTTATTTAATTTTTTACAAAAATAAAGACAGATTTTACTTACTTTTGATGAATACGTTGTATATTGTAAGCTTCATTGGCTGGATTCTAGAATACCTATCACACTTGAAATAGCAATTTTCTTGTTGCAATGTTTTCTTTTACCTAAATTAAGATGAAAAATCATAAAATTCGGGCGCGGAAGCAAATATTTATATGATTTTTTACAAAAATAAAGTCAGATTTTACATAATCTTGAAATGGATATTTTTGTTAATACATTCATAAACATGCTTTTGGAACTATACTGTGGATAAAATATGATGAAAAATTATAAAATTCGGGCGCGGAAGCAAATATTTATATGATTTTTTACAAAAAAAATGTCAGATTTTACCTATTTTTGTTGAATATGTTGTATATTGTAAGCTGCATGGGCTGGATTCTAGAATACCTAACACACTTGAAATAGCAATGTTTTCTTTTAGCTAAAATATGATGAAAAATCATAAAATTCGGGTGTGGAAGCAAATATTTATATGATTTTTTACAAAAATAAAGTCAGATTTTTCCTATTCTTGAAATGGATATTTTTGTTAAAACATTCATAAACATGCTTTTGGACCTATACTGCGGTTAAAATATGATGAAAAATTATAAAACTCGGGCGCGCAAACAAATATTTATATGATTTTTTACAAAAAAAAAAGTCAGTTTTTACCTTTTTTTGATGAATACGTTGTATATTGTAAGCTACATGGGCTGGATTCTAGAATACCTAACACACTTGAAATAGAAATTTTCTTGTTGCAATGTTTTCTTTTACCTAAATTATGATGAAAAATCATAAAATTCGGGCGCGGAAGCAAATTTTTATATGATTTTTTACAAAAATAAAGTCAGATTTTACATATTTTTGAAATGGATATTTTTGTTAAAACGTTCATAAACATGCTTTTGGACCTATACTATGGATAAAATATGATGAAAAATTATAAAATTCGAGCGCGGAAGCAAATATTTATATAAATTTTTACAAAAATTAAGTCAGATTTTACCTATTTTTGATGAATACGTTGTATATTGTAAGCTGCATTAGCTGGATTCTAGAATACCTACCACACTTGAAATAGCAATTTTCTTGTTGCAATGTTTTCTTTTACCTAAATTATAATGAAAAATCATAAAATTCGGGCGCGGAAGCAAATATTTATATGATTTTTTACAAAAATAAAGTCAGATTTTACATATTTTTGAAATGGATATTTTTGTTAATACATTCATAAACATGCTTTTGGTCCTATACTGTGGAGAAAATATGATGAAAAATTATAAAATTCGGGCGCGGAAGCAAATATTTATATGATTTTTTACAAAAAAAAGTCAGATTTTACCTATTTTTGATGAATACGTTGTATATTGTAAGCTTTATTGGCTGGATTCTAGAATACCTACCGCACTTGAAATAGCAATTTTTTTGTTGCAATGTTTTCTTTTACCTAAATTATGAAAAAAAATCATAAAATTCTTGCGCGGAAGCAAATATTTATATGATTTTTTACAAAAATAAAGTCAGATTTTTCCTATTCCTGAAATGGATATTTTTGTTAAAACATTCATAAACATGCTTTTGGACCTATACTGCGGTTAAAATATGATGAAAAATTATAAAACTCGGGCGCGCAAACAAATAGTTATATGATTTTTTACAAAAAAAAAGACAGATTTTACCTATTTTTGATGAATATGTTGTATATTGTAAGCTACATGGGCTGGATTCTAGAATACCTAACACACTTGAAATAGCAATTTTCTTGTTGCAATGTTTTCTTTTAGCTAAAATATGATAAAAAATCATAAAATTCGGGCGCGGAAGCAAATATTTATATGATTTTTTACAAAAATAAAGTCAGATTTTTCCTATTCTTGAAATGGATATTTTTGTTAAAACATTCATAAACATGCTTTTGGACCTATACTGCGGATAAAATATGATGAAAAATTATAAAATTCGGGCACGGAAGCAAATATTTATATGGTTTTTACAAAAAAAAATGTCAGATTTTACCTATTTTTGATGAATACGTTGTATATTGTAAGCTTCATTGGCTGGATTCTAGAATACCTACCACACTTGAAATAGCAATTTACTTGTTGCAATGTTTTCTTTTACCTAAATTATGATGAAAAATCATAAAATTCGGGCGCGGAAGCAAATATTTATATGATTTTTTACAAAAATAATGTCAGATTTTTCCTATTCTTGAAATGGATATTTTTGTTAAAACATTCAAAAACATGCTTTTGGACCTATACTGCGGATAAAATATGATGAAAAATGATAAAATTCGGGCGCGCAAACAAATATTTATATGATTTTTTACAAAAAAAGTCAGATTTTACCTTTTTTTGATGAATACGTTGTATATTGTAAGCTACATGGGCTGGATTCTAGAATACCTAACACACTTGAAATAGAAATTTTCTTGTTGCAATGTTTTCTTTTAGCTAAAATATCATGAAGAATTATAAAATTCGGGTGCGGAAGCAAATATTTATATGATTTTTTACAAAAATAAAGTCAGATTTTTCCTATTCTTGAAATGGATATTTTTGTTAAAACATTCATAAACATGCTTTTGGACCTATACTGCGGATAAAATATTATGAAAAATTATAAAATTCGGGCGTGCAAACAAATATTTATATGATTTTTTACAAAAAAAAAAGTTAGATTTTACCTTTTTTTGATGAATACCTTGTATATTGTAAGCTACATGGGCTGGATTCTAGAATACTTAACACACTTAAAATAGAAATTTTCTTGTTGCAATGTTTTCTTTTAGCTAAAATATGATGAAAAGTCATAAAATTCGGGCGCGGAAGCAAATATTTATATGATTTTTTAAAAAAATGAAGTCAGATTTTAAATATTTTTGGAATTGATATTTCTGTTAAAACGTTCATAAACATGCTTTTGGACCTATACTATGAATAAAATATGATGAAAAATTATAAAATTCGAGCACGAAAGCAAATATTTATTTAATTTTTTACAAAAATAAAGTCAGATTTTACTTATTTTTGATGAATACGTTGTATATTGTAAGCTTCATTGGCTGGATTCTAGAATACCTATCACACTTGAAATAGCAATTTTCTTGTTGCAATGTTTTCTTTTACCTAAATTAAGATGAAAAATCATAAAATTCGAGCGCGGAAGCAAATATTTATATGATTTTTTACAAAAATAAAGTCAGATTTTACATATTCTTGAAATGAATATTTTTGTTAATACATTCATAAACATGCTTTTGGAACTATACTGTGGATAAAATATGATGAAAAATTATAAAATTCGGGCGCGGAAGCAAATATTTATATGATTTTTTACAAAAAAAAAGTCAGATTTTACCTTTTTTTGATGAATACGTTGTATATTGTAAGCTACATGGGCTGGATTCTAGAATACCTAACACACTTGAAATAGAAATTTTCTTGTTGCAATTTTTTCTTTTAGCTAAAATATGATGAAAAATCATAAAATTCGGGCGCGGAAGCAAATATTTATATGATTTTTTACAAAAATAAAGTCAGATTTTAAATATTTTTGAAATTGATATTTTTGTTAAAACGTTCATAAACATGCTTTCGGACCTATACTATGGATAAAATATGATGAAAAATTATAAAATTCGAGCGCGTAAGCAAATATTTATTTAATTTTTTACAAAAATAAAGACAGATTTTACTTACTTTTGATGAATACGTTGTATATTGTAAGCTTCATTGGCTGGATTCTAGAATACCTATCACACTTGAAATAGCAATTTTCTTGTTGCAATGTTTTCTTTTACCTAAATTAAGATGAAAAATCATAAAATTCGGGCGCGGAAGCAAATATTTATATGATTTTTTACAAAAATGAAGTCAGATTTTACATAATCTTGAAATGGATATTTTTGTTAATACATTCATAAACATGCTTTTGGAACTATACTGTGGATAAAATATGATGAAAAATTATAAAATTCGGGCGCGGAAGCAAATATTTATATGATTTTTTACAAAAAAAATGTCAGATTTTACCTATTTTTGTTGAATATGTTGTATATTGTAAGCTGCATGGGCTGGATTCTAGAATACCTAACACACTTGAAATAGCAATGTTTTCTTTTAGCTAAAATATGATGAAAAATCATAAAATTCGGGTGTGGAAGCAAATATTTATATGATTTTTTACAAAAATAAAGTCAGATTTTTCCTATTCTTGAAATGGATATTTTTGTTAAAACATTCATAAACATGCTTTTGGACCTATACTGCGGTTAAAATATGATGAAAAATTATAAAACTCGGGCGCGCAAACAAATATTTATATGATTTTTTACAAAAAAAAAAGTCAGTTTTTACCTTTTTTTGATGAATACGTTGTATATTGTAAGCTACATGGGCTGGATTCTAGAATACCTAACACACTTGAAATAGAAATTTTCTTGTTGCAATGTTTTCTTTTACCTAAATTATGATGAAAAATCATAAAATTCGGGCGCGGAAGCAAATTTTTATATGATTTTTTACAAAAATAAAGTCAGATTTTACATATTTTTGAAATGGATATTTTTGTTAAAACGTTCATAAACATGCTTTTGGACCTATACTATGGATAAAATATGATGAAAAATTATAAAATTCGAGCGCGGAAGCAAATATTTATATAAATTTTTACAAAAATTAAGTCAGATTTTACCTATTTTTGATGAATACGTTGTATAT
Organism: Stenolophus ochropezus; assembly: GCA_035578165.1. Classification (NCBI taxonomy): domain Eukaryota; kingdom Metazoa; phylum Arthropoda; class Insecta; order Coleoptera; family Carabidae; genus Stenolophus; species Stenolophus ochropezus. Next base: position 11,812 of record JAQOWZ010000197.1, on the reverse strand, counting down.
TGTAAGCTGCATTAGCTGGATTCTAGAATACCTACCACACTTGAAATAGCAATTTTCTTGTTGCAATGTTTTCTTTTACCTAAATTATAATGAAAAATCATAAAATTCGGGCGCGGAAGCAAATATTTATATGATTTTTTACAAAAATAAAGTCAGATTTTACATATTTTTGAAATGGATATTTTTGTTAATACATTCATAAACATGCTTTTGGTCCTATACTGTGGAGAAAATATGATGAAAAATTATAAAATTCGGGCGCGGAAGCAAATATTTATATGATTTTTTACAAAAAAAAGTCAGATTTTACCTATTTTTGATGAATACGTTGTATATTGTAAGCTTTATTGGCTGGATTCTAGAATACCTACCGCACTTGAAATAGCAATTTTTTTGTTGCAATGTTTTCTTTTACCTAAATTATGAAAAAAAATCATAAAATTCTTGCGCGGAAGCAAATATTTATATGATTTTTTACAAAAATAAAGTCAGATTTTTCCTATTCCTGAAATGGATATTTTTGTTAAAACATTCATAAACATGCTTTTGGACCTATACTGCGGTTAAAATATGATGAAAAATTATAAAACTCGGGCGCGCAAACAAATAGTTATATGATTTTTTACAAAAAAAAAGACAGATTTTACCTATTTTTGATGAATATGTTGTATATTGTAAGCTACATGGGCTGGATTCTAGAATACCTAACACACTTGAAATAGCAATTTTCTTGTTGCAATGTTTTCTTTTAGCTAAAATATGATAAAAAATCATAAAATTCGGGCGCGGAAGCAAATATTTATATGATTTTTTACAAAAATAAAGTCAGATTTTTCCTATTCTTGAAATGGATATTTTTGTTAAAACATTCATAAACATGCTTTTGGACCTATACTGCGGATAAAATATGATGAAAAATTATAAAACTCGGGCACGGAAGCAAATATTTATATGGTTTTTACAAAAAAAATGTCAGATTTTACCTATTTTTGATGAATACGTTGTATATTGTAAGCTTCATTGGCTGGATTCTAGAATACCTACCAGACTTGAAATAGCAATTTACTTGTTGCAATGTTTTCTTTTACCTAAATTATGATGAAAAATCATAAAATTCGGGCGCGGAAGCAAATATTTATATGATTTTTTACAAAAATAAAGTCAGATTTACATATTTTTGAAATGGATATTTTGTTAAAACGTTCATAAACATGCTTTTGGACCTATACTATGGATAAAATATATTGAAAAATTATAAAATTCGAGCGCGGTAGCAAATATTTTTATAATTTTTCACAAAAATTAAGTCAGATTTTACCTATTTTTGATGAATACGTTGTATATTGTAAGCTTCATTGGCTGGATTCTAGAATACCTACCACACTTGAAATAGCAATTTTCTTGTTGCAATGTTTTCTTTTACCTAAATTATGATGAAAAATTATAAAATTCGGTCGCGGAAGCAAATATTTATATGATTTTTTACAAAATAATGTCAGATTTTTCCTATTCTTGAAATGGATATTTTTGTTAAAACATTCAAAAACATGCTTTTGGACCTATACTGCGGATAAAATATGATGAAAAATGATAAAATTCGGGCGCGCAAACAAATATTTATATGATTTTTTACAAAAAAAGTCAGATTTTACCTTTTTTTGATGAATACGTTGTATATAGTAAGCTACATGGGCTGGATTCTAGAATACCTAACACACTTGAAATAGAAATTTTCTTGTTGCAATGTTTTCTTTTAGCTAAAATATCATGAAGAATTATAAAATTCGGGTGCAGAAGCAAATATTTATATGATTTTTTACAAAAATAAAGTCAGATTTTTCCTATTCTTGAAATGGATATTTTTGTTAAAACATTCATAAACATGCTTTTGGACCTATACTGCGGATAAAATATGATAAAAAATTATAAAATTTCGGGCGCGCAAACAAATATTTATATGATTTTTTACAAAAAAAGTCAGATTTTACCTTTTTTTGATGAATACGTTGTATATTGTAAACTACATGGGCTGGATTCTAGAATACCTAACACACTTGAAATAGAAATTTTCTTGTTGCAATGTTTCTTTTAGCTAAAATATGATGAAAAATCATAAAATTCGGGCGCGGAAAGCAAATATTTATATGATTTTTTACAAAAATAAAGTAAGATTTTAAATATTTTGAAATTGATATTTTTGTTAAAACGTACATAAACATGCTTTTGGACCTATACTATGGATAAAATATGATGAAAAAATTATAAAATTCGAGCGCGGAAGCAAATATTTATTTATTTTTTTACAAAAATAAAGTCAGATTTTACCTATTTTTGATGATACGTTGTATGTTTTAAGCTTCATTGGCTGGATTCTAGAATACCTATCACACTTAAAATAGCAATTTTCTTGTTGCAATGTTTTCTTTTACCTAAATTTAGATGAAAAATCATAAAATTCGGGCGCGGAAGCAAATATTTATATGATTTTTACAAAAATAAAGTCAGATTTTACACTATTCTTGAAATGGATATTTTTGTTAATACATTCATAAACATGCTTTTGGACCTATACTGTGGATAAAATATGATAAAAAATTATAAAATTCGGGCGCGGAAGCAAATATTTATATTTAATTTTTTTACAAAAAAAAAGTCAGATTTTACCTATTATTGATGAATACGTTGTATATTGTAAGCTGCAAGGGCTGGATTCTAGAATACCTAACACACTTGAAATAGCAATTTACTTGTTGCAATGTTTTCTTTTAGCTAAAATATGATGAAAAAATCATAAAATTCGGGTGCGGAAGCAAATATTTATATGATTTTTTACAAAAATAAAGTCAGATTTTTCCTATTCTCGAAATGGATATTTTTGTTAAAACATTCATAAACATGCTTTTGGACCTATACTGCGGTTAAAATATGATGAAAAATTATAAAATTCGGCGCGAAAACAAATATCTATATGATTTTTTACAAAAAAAAGTCAGATTTTACATATTTTTGAAATGGATATTTTTGTTAAAACGTTCATAAACATGCTTTTGGACCTATACTATGGATAAAATATGATGAAAAATTATAAAATTCGAGCGCGGAAGCAATATTTATATAATTTTTTACAAAAATTAAGTCAGATTTTACCTATTTTTGATGAATACGTTGTATATTGTAAGCTTCATTAGCTGGATTCTAGAATACCTACCACACTTGAAATAGCAATTTTCTTGTTGCAATGTTTTCTTTTAACTAAATTATGATGAAAAATCATAAAATTCGGGCGCGGAAGCAAATATTTATATGATTTTTTACAAAAATAAAGTCAGATTTTACATATTTTTGAAATGGATATTTTTGTTAATACATTCATAAACATGCTTTTGGACCTATACTGTGGAGAAAATATGATGAAAAATTATAAAATTCGGGCGCGGAAGGAAATATTTATATGATTTTTTACAAAAAAAGTCAGATTTTACCTATTTTTGATGAATACGTTGTATATTGTAAGCTTTATTGGCTGGATTCTAGAATACCTACCACACTTGAAATAGCAATTTTCTTGTTGCAATGTTTTCTTTTACCTAAATTATGAAAAAAAATCATAAAATTCTTGCGCGGAAGCAAATATTTATATGATTTTTTACAAAAATAAAGTCAGATTTTACATATTTTTGAAATGGATATTTTTGGTAAAACGTCATAAACATGCTTTTGGACCTATACTATGAATAAAATATGATGAAAAATTATAAAATTCGAGCGCGGAAGCAAATATTTATATAATTTCTTTACAAAAATTAAGTCAGATTTTACCTATTTTTGATGAATACGTTGTATATTGTAAGCTTCATGGCTGGATTCTAGAATACCTACCACACTTGAAATAGCAATATTCTTGTTGCAATGTTTTATTTTACCTAAATTATGATGAAAAATCATAAAATTCGGGCGGGGAAGCAAAAATTTATATGATTTTTTACAAAAATAAAGTCATATTTTTCCTATTCTTGAAATGGATATTTTTGTTAAAACATTCATAAACATGCTTTTGGACCTATACTGCGGTTAAATATGATGAAAAATCATAAAATTCGGGCGCAGAAGCAAATATTTATATGATTTTTTACAAAAATAAAGTCAGATTTTACATATATTTGAAATTGATATTTTTGTTAAAACGTTCATAAAGATGCTTTTGGACCTATACTATGGATAAAATATGATGAAAAATTATAAAATTCGAGCGCGGAAGCAAATATTTATTTAATTTTTTTACAAAAATAAAGTCAGATTTTTCCTATTTTTGATGAATACGTTGTATATTTTAAGCTTCATTGGCTTGATTCTAAAATACCTATCACACTTGAAATAGCAATTTTCTTGTTGCAATGTTTTCTTTTACCTAAATTATGATAAAAAATCATAAAATTCGGGCGCGGAAGCACATATTTATATGATTTTTTACAAAAATAAAGTCAGATTTCACATATTTTTGTAATTGATATTTTAGTTAAAACGTTCATAAACATGCTTTTGGACCTATACTATGGATAAAATATGATGAAAAATTATAAAATTCAAACGCGGAATCAAATATTTATTTAATTTTTTACAAAAATATAGTCAGATTTTACCTATTTTTGATGAATACGTTGTACATTGTAAGCTTCATTGGCTGGATTCTAGAATACCTATCACACTTGAAATAGCAATTTTCTTGTTGCAATGTTTTCTTTTACCTAAATTATGATGAAAAATCATAAAATTCGGGCGCGGAAGCAAATATTTATATGATTTTTTACAAAAATAAAGTCAGATTTTACATATTTTTGTAATTGATATTTTTGTTAAAACGTTCATAAAGATGCTTTTGGACCTATACTATGGATAAAATATGATGAAAAATTATAAAATTCGAGCGCGGTAGCAAATGTTTATTTAATTTTTTCAAAAATAAAGTCAGATTTTACCTATTTTTGATGAATACGTTGTATATTGTAAGCTTCATTGGCTGGATTCTAGAATACCTATCACACTTGAAATAGCAATTTTCTTGTTGCAATGTTTTCTTTTAGCTAAAATATGATGAAAAATCATAAAATTCGGGTGCGGAAGCAAATATTTATATGATTTTTTACAAAAATAAAGTCAGATTTTTCCTATTCTTGAAATGGATATTTTTGTTAAAACATTCATAAACATGCTTTTGGACCTATACTGCGGTTAAAATATGATGAAAAATTATAAAATTCGGGCGCGCAAACAAATATTTTTATGATTTTTTACAAAAAAAAGTCAGATTTTACCTATTTTTGATGAATACATTGTATATTGTAAGCTACATGGGCTGGATTCTAGAATACCTAACACACTTGAAATAACAATTTTCTTGTTGCAATGTTTTCTTTTAGCTAAAATATGATGAAAAATCATAAAATTCGGGCGCAGAAGCAAATATTTATATGTTTTTTTACAAAAATAAAGTCAGATTTAACATATTTTTGAAATGGATATTTTTGTTAAAACGTTTATAAACATGCTTTTGGACCTATACTATGGATAAAATATAATGAAAAATTATAAAATTCGGGTGCGGAAGCAAATATTTATATGATTTTTTACAAAAATAAAGTCAGATTTTTTCCTATTCTTGAAATGAATATTTTTTGTTAAAACATTCATAAACATGCTTTTTGGACCTATACTGAGGATAAAATATGATGAAAAATTATAAAATTCGGGAGCGCAAACAAATATTTATATGATTTTTTAAAAAAAAAGTCAGATTTTACCTATTTTTGATGAATATGTTGTATATTGTAAGCTACATGGGCTGGATTCTAGAATACTAACACACTTGAAATAGCAATTTTCTTGTTGCAATGTTTTCTTTTAGCTAAAATATGATGAAAAATAATAAAATTCGGGCGCGGAAGCAAATATTTATATGATTTTTTACAAAAATAAAGTCAGATTTTTCCTATTCTTAAATTGGATATTTTTGCTAAAACATTCATAAACATGCTTTTGGACCTATACTGCGGATAAAATATGATGAAAAATGATAAAATTCGGGCGCGCAAACAAATATTTATATGATTTTTTACAAAAATAAAGTCAGATTTTTCCTAATCTTGAAATGAATATTTTTTGTTAAAACATTCATAAACATGCTTTTGGACCTATACTGAGGATAAAATATGATGAAAAATTATAAAATTCGGGCGCGCAAACCAAATATTTATATGATTTTTTACAAAAAAAAGTCAGATTTTACCTATTTTTGATGAATATGTTGTATATTGTAAGATACATGGGCTGGATTCTAGAATACCTAACACACTTGAAATAGCAATTTTCTTGTTGCAATGTTTTCTTTTAGCTAAAATATGATGAAAAATCATAAAATTCGGGCGCGGAAGCAAATATTTATATGATTTTTTACAAAAATAAAGTCAGACTTTTCCTATTCTTAATTGGATATTTTTGTTAAAACATTCATAAACATGCTTTTTGGACCTATACTGCGGATAAAATGTGATAAAAAATTATAAAATTCGGGCGCGCAAACAAATATTTTTATGATTTTTACCAAAAAAAAGTCAGATTTTACCTATTTTTGATGAATACATTGTATATTGTAAGCTACATGGGCTGGATTCTAGAATACCTAACACACTTGAAATAACAATTTTCTTGTTGCAATGTTTTCTTTTAGCTAAAATATGATGAAAAATCATAAAATTCGGGCGCAGAAGCAAATATTTATATGTTTTTTTACAAAAATAAAGTCAGATTTAACATATTTTTGAAATGGATATTTTTGTTAAAACGTTTATAACATGCTTTTGGACCTATACTATGGATAAAATATAATGAAAAATTATAAAATTCGAGCGCGGAAGCAAATATTTATATAATTTTTTTAAAAAAATAAAGTCAGATTTTACCTATTTTTGATGAACACGTTGTATATTGTAAGCTTCATGGGCTGGATTCTAGAATACCTACCACACTTGAAAAAGCATTTTTCTTGTTGCACTGTTTTCTTTTACCTAAAATATGATAAAAAATCATAAAATTCGGGCGCGGAAGCACATATTTATATGATTTTTTACAAAAATAAAGTCAGATTTCACATATTTTTGTAATTGATATTTTAGTTAAAACGTTCATAAACATGCTTTTGGACCTATACTATGGATAAAATATGATGAAAAATTATAAAATTCAAACGCGGAATCAAATATTTATTTAATTTTTTACAAAAATATAGTCAGATTTTACCTATTTTTGATGAATACGTTGTACATTGTAAGCTTCATTGGCTGGATTCTAGAATACCTATCACACTTGAAATAGCAATTTTCTTGTTGCAATGTTTTCTTTTACCTAAAATATGATGAAAAACCATAAAATTCGGGCGCGAAAGCAAATATTTATATGATTTTTTACAAAAATAAAGTCAGATTTTACATACTTTTGAAATGAATATTTTTATTAAAACGTTCATAAACATGCTTTTGGACCTATACTGCGGATAAATATGATGAAAAATTATAAAATTCGGCGCGCAAACAAATATTTTTATGATTTTTTACAAAAAAAAGTCAGATTTTACCTATTTTTGATGATTACGTTGTATATTGTAAATTACATTGGCTGGATTCTAGAACTACCTACCACACTTGGAATAGCAATTTCTTGTTGCAATGTTTTTCTATTACCGAAATTATGATGAAAAATCATAAAATTCGGGCGCGGAAGCAAATATTTATATGATTTTTTACGAAAATAAAGTCAGATTTTACATATTTTTGAAATGGATATTTTGTTAAAACGTTCATAAACATGCTTTTGGCCCTATACTATGAATAAAATATGATGAAAAATTATAAAATTCGAGCGCGGTAGCAAATATTTATTTAATTTTTTACAAAAATAAAATCAGATTTTACCTATTTTTTATGAATACGTTGTATATTGTAAATTACATTGGCTGGATTCTAGAATACCTACCACACTTGGAATAGCAATTTTCTTGTTGCAATGTTTTCTATTACCGAAATTATGATGAAAAATCATAAAATTCGGGCGCGGAAGCAAATATTTATATGATTTTTTACGAAAATAAAGTCAGATTTTACATATTTTTGAAATGGATATTTTTGTTAAAACGTTCATAAACATGCTTTTGGACCTATACTATGAATAAAATAGGATGAAAAATTATAAAATTTGAGCGCGGAAGCAAATATTTATATAATTTTTTACATAAATTAAGTCAGATTTTACCTATTTTTAATGAATACGTTGTATATTGTAAGCTTCATTGGCTGGATTCTAGAATACCTACCACACTTGAAATAGCAATTTTCTTGTTGCAATGTTTTCTTTTAGATAAAATATGATAAAAAATCATAAAATTCGGGCGCGAAAGCAAATATTTATATGATTTTTACAAAAATAAAGTTTTTCCTATTCTTGAAATGGATATTTTTGTTAAAACATCATAAACATGCTTTTGGACCTATACTGCGGATAAATATGATGAAAAATTATAAAATTCGGGCGCGCAAACAAATATTTTTATGATTTTTTACAAAAAAAAGTCAGATGTTACCTATTTTTGATGAATACATTGTATATTGTAAGCTACATTGGCTGGATTCTAGAATACCTACCACACTTGAAATAGCAATTTTCTTGTTGCAATGTTTTCTTTTACCTAAATTATGATGAAAAATCATAAAATTCGGGCGCAGAAGCAAATATTTATATGATTTTTTACAAAAATAAAGTCAGATTTTACATATATTTGAAATTGATATTTTTGTTAAAACGTTCATAAAGATGCTTTCGGACCTATACTATGGATAAATATGATGAAAAATTATAAAATTCGAGCGCGTAAGCAAATATTTATTTAATTTTTTACAAAAATAAAGACAGATTTTACTTACTTTTGATGAATACGTTGTATATTGTAAGCTTCATTGGCTGGATTCTAGAATACCTATCACACTTGAAATAGCAATTTTCTTGTTGCAATGTTTTCTTTTACCTAAATTAAGATGAAAAATCATAAAATTCGGGCGCGGAAGCAAATATTTATATGATTTTTTACAAAAATAAAGTCAGATTTTACATAATCTTGAAATGGATATTTTTGTTAATACATTCATAAACATGCTTTTGGAACTATACTGTGGATAAAATATGATGAAAAATTATAAAATTCGGGCACGGAAGCAAATATTTATATGATTTTTTACAAAAAAAATGTCAGATTTTACCTATTTTTGATGAATATGTTGTATATTGTAAGCTGCATGGGCTGGATTCTAGAATACCTAACACACTTGAAATAGCAATGTTTTCTTTTAGCTAAAATATGATGAAAAATCATAAAATTCGGGTGTGGAAGCAAATATTTATATGATTTTTTACAAAAATAAAGTCAGATTTTTCCTATTCTTGAAATGGATATTTTTGTTAAAACATTCATAAACATGCTTTTGGACCTATACTGCGGTTAAAATATGATGAAAAATTATAAAACCTCGGGCGCGCAAACAAATATTTATATGATTTTTTACAAAAAAAAAAGTCAGTTTTTCCCTTTTTTTGATGAATACGTTGTATATTGTAAGCTACATGGGCTGGATTCTAGAATACCTAACACACTTGAAATAGAAATTTTCTTGTTGCAATGTTTTCTTTTACCTAAATTATGATGAAAAATCATAAAATTCGGGCGCGGAAGCAAATTTTTATATGATTTTTTACAAAAATAACGTCAGATTTTACATATTTTTTGAAATGGATATTTTTGTTAAAACGTTCATAAACATGCTTTTGGACCTATACTATGGATAAAATATGATAAAAAATTATAAATTCGAGCGCGGAAGCAAATATTTATATAATTTTTCACAAAAATTAAGTCAGATTTTACCTATTTTTGATGAATACGTTGTATATTGTAAGCTTCATTGGCTGGATTCTTGAATACCTACCACACTTAAATAGCAGTTTTCTTGTTGCACTGTTTTCTTTTACCTAAATTATGATGAAAAATCATAAAACTCGGGCGCGGAAGCACATATTTATATGATTTTTTACAAAAATAAAGTCAGATATTACATATTCTTGAAATGTATATTTTTGTTAATACATTCATAAACATGCTTTTGGACCTATACTGTGAATAAAATATGATGAAAAAATATAAAATTCGGGCGCGGAAGCAAATATTTATGATTTTTTACAAAAAAAAGTCAGATTTTACCTATTTTTGATGAATACGTTGTATATTGTAAGCTACATTGGCTGGATTCTAGATTACCTACCACACTTGAAATAGCAATTTTCTTTTGCAATGTTTTCTATTACCTATATTATGATGAAAAATCATAAAATTCGGCGCGGAAGCAAATATTTATATGATTTTTTACAAAAATAAAGGCAGATTTTAAATATTTTTGAAATGGATATTTTTGTTAAAACGTTCATAAACATGCTTTTGGACCTATACTATGGATAAAATATGATGAAAAATTATAAAATTCGAGCGCGGAAGCAAATACTTATAATTTTTTACATAAATTAAGTCAGATTTTACCTATTTTTGATGAATACGTTGTATATTGTAAGCTACATTGGCTGGATTCTAGAATACCTACCACACTTGAAATAGCAATTTTCTTGTTGCAATGTTTTTTATTACCTGAATTATGATGAAAAATCATAAAATTCGGGCGCGGAGGCAAATATTTATATGATTTTTTATAAAAATAAAGTCAGATTTTACATATTTTTTTAATGGATATTTTTGTTAAAACGTTTATAAACCATGCTTTTGGACCTATACTATGGATAAAATATGATAAAAATTTATAAAATTCGAGGGCGGAAGCAAATATTTATATAATTTTTAACAAAAATAAAGTCAGATTTTACCCTATTTTTGATGAATACGTTGTATATTGTAAGCTTCATTGGCTGGATTTTAGAAAACCTACCACACTTAAAATAGCAATTTTCTTGTTGCAATGTTTTCTATTACCGAAATTATTATGAAAAAATCATAAAATTCGGGCGCGAAAGCAAATATTTATATGATTTTTTACAAAATAAAGTCAGATTTTTCCTATTCTTGAAATGAATATTTTTGTTAAAACATTCTTAAACATGCTTTTGGACCTATACTGCGGATAAAATATGATGAAAAATTATAAAATTCGGGCGCGCAAACAAAAATTTATATGATTTTTTACAAAAAAAAAGTCAGATTTTTCCTATTTTTGATGAATACGTTGTATATTGTAAGCTACATGGGCTGGATTCTAGAATACCTAACACACTTGAAATAGCAATTTTCCTTGTTGCAATGTTTCTTTTAGCTAAAATATGATGAAAAATCATAAAATTCGGGCTCGGAAGCAAATATTTATATGATTTTTACAAAAATAAAGTCAGATTTTACATATTTTTGAAATGGGTATTTTTGTTAAAACGTTCAAAACATGCTTTTGGACCTATACTATGGATAAAATATGATAAAAATTATAAAATTCGAGCGCGGAAGCAAATATTTATATAATTTTTTACAAAATTAAGTCAGATTTTACCTATTTTTAATTAATACGTTGTATATTGTAAGCTTCATTGGCTGGATTCTAGAATACCTACTACACTTGAAATAGCAATTTTCTTGTTGCAAAGTTTTCTTTTAGCTAAAATATGATGCAAAATCATAAAATTCGGGTGCGGAAGCAATATTTATAACTCTGAGATAGCGCGT